>JAESUZ010001397.1:0-51374 GCA_017311185.1 Proteles cristata cristata
AAGGGGGGAAATGGTGGGGGAAAGGGAGAGAGGCAAACCATGAGAGACTCTTGAATGCTGACAAAACTGAGGACTGATGGATGTGGGGGGGAGGGGGGATGGGCATAGAGGAGGACACTTAAGACACTTATGGGGATGAGCACTGAGTGTTATGTGGAAACTAATTTGACAATAAACTATTTGTAAAAAATTAAAAAAAAAAAAGAGGCCAGTAGATGGAAAGTAGATTCCAGGTCCATACAGTAACACTTAAGATTTACTGGTAGATCTCAATGTACTGTCTGGAATCTGGAGCCTTGGACTAACTCATCTCTAAGGTTCCTTTGGACTCTGGTTCTAACATATGTCTAAAAGACATGACATTGTTGACCAAATATTAATTAAGAGATCACAAATAACCCATTTTAAGGCAAGATTTTTCTTAGGTACTGGAGTGTTGAGCCTCTCCTAGCAGTTGTTACAGACCAGCTAAGATATTACCTGAAAGAGAGTTCTTAAATTTGACACTTTTCCAGTGCGTATCTTTTTTTTTGTCCTTTGAAAAAGATGCTATATTTATTTTCTCTATAACAGCATTTATGCTGTCTCATATGGGGAATTTGAAAGATATGCACAGTTGATTACTCTTAATATTGGATGAGTTATGCTATCCCTCTTCTAGAGAAGATTTTTGGTTTTAGCATCTTCTTCCATATCTGGAAATTATAATTGGTTCCTAATGTATTCATCAGAAGTGTGCTGCGAACAAAGCATCTCAAAAGGACAAACACTGAAAATATGTCTATGTTAAGGAAGAACTTCTGGGTTAATTAAATGAATCTTATTAAATTGTCAGAAAGACAAATGAGGCATATTTTTCAGTTTGTCATAAATTCTTCTGGGGTGAAATTGTGAAATTACCTAATGGTAAGACCTCTGTGCCCATGAATACCATCTAGAAATCTCAAAGCATTTTATAAACTGCCTCAAAGCTTTTCATACACTCTCCTTTTTAAAGGAGGGAAAGGCATGCTGCGGGAAATGGAATAGCTATTATTCCACAGTTAATAAGTTTGGCTAGAAATAGCCTGTTTTTCCTTTTAGTGCAATTTTCTGAATGTTTGTCCCTTGGTACCTACTACTGGGACTGGCTACAGTTATACACAGGTACAGAGAGTACTTCCTCGTGACCTTGCTTTCAAGTTGCAGTTCTACCCTACATTGCCTTTTTAGCCATTTATTCTCCACTCATCCCACCTAGTGGATTCATAATGTAGTGTATATCGCTTTTGTACCAATAGGATATATGTCTTAGTCGTTGTCTCCAAGCCTGATGTAATGGTCAGTATAGTGTTTGTTCTACTCTTTGCCACCTTCCCAGGGCACAAACACCAGCAACTCCACTGAATTTTTCCACCTACTTATTGATCAGTGTGTCCATTGGACAGTTTGCTTGAGCAGCAGAATTCAGCCCTACCATCATATAGGATTTACCTATCACAGGCTCTGTATGGTGTGATCCATACTTTCCCCATGCTTACATTCTGTCTATGCTCTGTGCCAAAGCCACAAAGTAGAGCATGTTATATCTGCATTCATTCACCTGTGTACAGTCATTTCCACATAACAGGTTTTGGATAACTCAAATACTTCCCATGACATTTTCAATCTGTAAGAAGTTCTTAGGAAGTACAATGTCTTCCAGTAGCTGCTCTTTGGTCTTCTCTAACTTGAGCCTTGAGCATGGCAGTATAGACAGTTTGAATAAGTCCTCCTGGATAGCAGGATATTTGCTCATAGATGACTACCTATCAAGTGACTTTAAAACCATACTTTTATATAGCACTTTACATCACCCTGTTCAGAGGTAATAAGCCAATGTTACAGATGAGGAAATTGGCCGAGACCAGTTAAAACAAAAAAAAAAACTTACTGGAACTCACATAGTCTTGTAACTTGCCAAAGCAAGAGTTCAAGTCCAGACTGCCTACTGTATTATATTATTGATAACTGTGGGAACTGAGAAATCCAAACATTATGACCCCCAGTTCCATGATCTTTTTCTTTTTTGGTTCTGTGGTATAAGAAGGGTTCCCCTTAAAAATACTACTGACTAGGCAATATAATCATGTGGTTCAAAATTCAAAGGGTACAAAAAGTGAAGGGTTTTTTCCCCCCGCTCTTGTCCCTAACCATCCAGATCCCCTACCTGGAAACATTCACTTATCACTTGTATATATGTTTTCCCAGAGGTATTTGATGCATTCACAAGCAAATACATACATATGATCCCCTATTTTTTTTACTCAAATGGAATACATAGATCTTGTTCTGCACCTTGCTATTGCACTAAATGTATTTTTGATTGTTCAGTAGCAGTCCATAGAGAACATTGTCATGCTTGGGACTGCTGCATGTTTTTCTGTTGAATGGATTTACTACATTTGTGGATATTTAAGTTGTTTGTAACATTTTGTTATAAATGATGTTGCAGCAAATAATTTTATATATATACATATTTTATATATACACGTGTATGAAATTTATACACATAAAATACACATATAGGTATATAAACATTTAACATACATATTTGAGGATGCTTCGTATTGAGAATACTATTCATAGAGGTTGAATTTCTGCTCTAGAGGGAATTGGCATTTATGGTTTCAGTTGCGTCCTCATGCTGCCTTCCATACAGGTTGTATCAATTTATGTTCCTACCAGCAGTGTAATGAGAGTGATTATTTTCCCATGATCTCAACAAAAGTAATGTGTTCTGAAACTTTAAAAAAAAATTTTTAGAACAGTTTTAGATTTATAGAAAAGTTGTATAATACAGAGTTCTGTATACTGTCACTCTGTTAACCCTTAGTGTTAACATCTTACATAACTGGCATATTTGTCACAGCTAATGAATCTTGTTATTAATTAAAGTGCATAGTTTATTCATATTTTTTTAGTTTTTACCCAGAGCCCTTTTTCTGTTTCAGGGTCCCATCCAGGATACCACATTACATTTAGTTTTCATGTCTCCTTTGGTTCCTTTGGCTGGCAGATTCCCAGACTTTGTATGTTTTTGATGACCTTGTCAGTTTCGAGCAGTCCAGGTAATGTGTTTTATAGTCAGTGTGCTTTGAAATTTCCATCTCACTTGTAAGTGAGATTAGACATCTTTCTTTTCCTATACGTAGGGACATTTGTAGTTCCATTTCTGGGAACTCAGAGCCCATGTTCTTAACCACTATGCTATACCTCTCTTGATTCAACACAATTACCAATAAAATATTCATGGACCTGAATTCACATAGACTTCAAATTCCCAAGCTAGGAAGTACAATGTCTAGTAAGCCTCTGTTACAGATAGAGGAGAACCGTTAGTGTAAATGATGTGCCAAACTTGTGTCTGATCACTGGCTACTCTTCAGAGGATGGACCAAGGGCCCCATTGGACACAGCAGGTAGGCCGGATAAGAAGTCCTTGAAAGCACAAGCAGGGTTGATAGGGACACACTGGAGGAAAAGTGGAGGAGCTGGGATTTGGTGATATTGGCGGAGGCAGTCAAGAAGTCTAAGGTGACTCCTAGCATTATGAGCTGCATATTTTGGGTGTTGTCCTTAACCCGTAGGAGAAATATTTGAATTTACAACACACCGGTTATTCAGTAGGTACTCTACCGGTTTCTTTAGCTCTGCGCGACTACAATTCCCAGAGCCCCGCACTCCACCACAGTCCCCGTAGAGTCGGCCGCGCGGAATTCTGGGACTTGAAGTCCGCGGCCTATTCACCCAAGTTAGAGATAGGGGCCTGTGGAAACATGAAGAGGTAAGGGCATGTCTGACAGCAGGCGGCAAAGGGAGCTCTTTTCTACCTTTTAACTTTGAAAATGGCTTTTATGACTTTGTGTTTCGGGTATGTCATGTTCTCGGGATGCGGTTTCGTGTGAGCGGGAAGACAAAGGAGGAGGGAGGAGGGGAAACGGGCTTAGACAGGCCTGCAGGGCGAAGTTCAGGAAGGGCCGCCGCCGCCGCCGCCGCCGGATCCCGTAGGAATGCCTTGCCCGCACCGGCATCTAGGCCATGGCGCGGGCCCCAGGAGCTGCACGGATGCTGTGGCTTCTTACAGCGTCAGACGGACCCACCCAGGTAAAAAATAAAAATAAAGAAAGGGTCTTGGCCGACTGATGCCCAGCGCCGGAGAAACCCAGGCCAGCTCCTCCCTGTCCCGCCCTACCTCCACCTCATTCTCTGAAAGGGGCTGAGGGTGGGTGCCTTTTTTTTTTTTTTTTTTTTTTGCAGTGTTTGTGTACTAAATAAGACTTCTTTGGGCCCCGAGGGTCATGTAGAGTTTTCACATCTTAACGGAAGTACTGATACACTTTGTTTCAAAAAATTGAGACAGTAAGTACAAAACCGGCTCCATGAATCATAGTAAAAGAAAAGCACCGCTGTAAGCATCTCCCCCTACTGGTCCCATAGGGAATGGCAGCTTTAACTTGGCTCGTCATTGTTGGAAGCCTGAGAGCTTCACAATTGTTTGACAAGTACACAATGCATTTTGAAAAAGATTCTCCTTAAATTAGTTTTGGATTCACTGCAAAGTAGAATGATCACTTTGGAATGGGTTGCTGCATTTAAAGTTCTTTTGATACTATGCTCTGTACTTTAAGTTTCTGCATCTTTTAAAAAACCATTTCTGATTTTCCCTGCCTCAAAATAATTTTCTAAAAATGCTTATTATGATATACTTCATAGATGCAAAATAATATATATATATTCAGTTTAAAGAATAGTAATAGACTCGCACCCACCAAAGGCTTTAGAAATAGAACATTAATTAGCACTATCTTAGAAGTCCCTTCCCTGATTGCTTCTCTTCCTCTTCTCCTGAGGGGACCACTACCCCGAATTTGGTGTAAATCCTTCTCTTGTTTTTTAAAAAATCTAGTTTTACCACATAGGAATTTATGTGCTAGTTTTATCCATTTTTCAACTCTATGTGAATGGGCACATATTGTATGAATTTTTCTGTGATTTGCTTTTTTTTTTCACTCCACGTGATTCATGTGCACTGATGTAGTTAGCTATGGTTTATTCCTTTCAAAGGCACTTTAAACTTAGCAAGAACTTTCAGAATTTTAAATAACAAATACAAATTTAGATACTTAGAAGGAAGTTTTTTAAAAACCTGGTCCTGAGGATATTCTAAAGTTTTCTAAAATAGGTCTCAGTCTTTCTAGAGCATGGGAATCTTGCTTATAATTAGGAGAGCTGCATCATAACCTGAATAGTAAAGGATTTTATAAAGAAGATATTTAATGTATGTATTTCTCCTAGAATTAACTCATTTTGTTTTTGTCTATTGTCACCTGTTGTATACTCCACTGGTCCTGCAATTTTTCACAGTCTTTTTTTTTTTTAATTTTTAAACATTTATTTCTAAGAGAGAGACCAAGTGCGAGTGTGGGAGGGGCAGAGAGAGAGGGAGACACAGAATCTGAAGCAGGCTCCAGGCTGTTAGCACAGAGCCCGATGCGGGTCTTGAACTCACGAACCACGAGATCATGACCTGAACCAAAGTTGGGTGCCTAACCAACTGAGCCACCCAGGCACCCCTTTTACACTCTTATAATAAGGGTTTTCAATTATTTCGGGTTGGCTAGCTTATATTAGCATTGCCTGGATTTCTACACAGTAGTGCATAAGCTATAAAATGTTATGACCCACTTCGCATTTGTTTCTATACCCTCTTCTTGGGAGAGTGCCTTCTCTTTCACAGCTCCGGATCCTGCCAAGACAGATGACCTGAGATTTCCATGTTCAGCCTCAGACTCTCGTCTATGTACTTCTTCCAACTTACTTTCCTATTAGCCAACCTCACCTGTACTGTCACCTCAGAGTCAATATGTCTTTGAAGTATTCCTGATACTTCACGCTAGTGTTTCAGTTGTAACAGGTAGTTGACTCAACATGGCTAAGACAATATGGACTTTCCCATTTCCAAACTACTTATTCCATGCGGATCTTCCTCTTTCCTTTATTGGTACCATGTTCTCTTAGTTACGCAGCTTGAAATTTCAAGGTTATCTTTGACTTCTCCCTTACCCCTACCTTCAAAAGGCCTCACTCCTCTTACTCACCACTTTTCTGTTCCACTATTACCACTCTGGTGTGGACTTTCATTGCCTTATGCTTGATAAATTTAAAGAGTTTCCTAACTATTCCTTCTGGCTTCTCTCCTGTGAATCCACTAGGCATATTATAACCACATTCATTTTCCTAAACCATCATTTGTATCGTGTCACTTAACTGCCTCATTGCTTTCTAATATAGTAAGGTCCAGACCCCTTAGTTGGTGTATGTGAGGCTGGTCACAATCTGAGTCTAATTACCCCCTCAAAGATTATCTCCTAGTGCTCTCATGCATGAATGCCAGCTAAATTGAGCTTCATATTATTCCCCCAAAACATACTTCTATTTCTTCATACTCATTCTGCCTGATCTATCCTTCATCATACTCAGTCCTTCAATTGCCAGTTTAAGAATTACCTTTCCAGAGTCTTCTTTTATCACCCTGTCTCCCAATTATCTCCTCCTAGTATGAACTCCTACCAATTTGGTATATGCTTCTTTGTATTGCTCTTCTCTCTCTTTCTACCTCCCTCCCTCTCTCCTCCCCACCCCACAACAGGCACATGCACATAACACATACACACATAGATGCTCCCTCTCCCTAAATAAATTGCAAGCTTCTTGAGGATAGGGACTATGTCTTGAATATTGTCTCCATCAGTACCTAACACGGTACCTTGTGTGTAAGTGGGTGTTTTGTCAATGTTTGTGGGATGAATGATAAAGGGCAACAAATAGTTAGAAAAGCGTCTTAAAACAAATGGGTTCACTACCGTAGATAATAAAGATTGTATATTTTGAGATTCACTGTCTCTTCTGTTTTCTGTATATATTCTTATATCTACTCCAGGATAAATAGCTGTGTGAAGAGTGGTGAGCATGTCCTGGAGGAGTTGGAAACAGAAGGGGAGAGGCAGCTGAAAAGCCTTCTTCAGCATCAACTTGATACCTCTGTCTCCATTGAGGAGTAGGTATTGATTTTGCATACAGGTAGAGTATCATAGACCCTTACCACCAGGTGGCAGATCCCTCTGAAAGCCTGGATAGAACACTCCTCTCCCTCCTTTCCTTGGCCAACTTCTACTTATTAGGCAGCATTTTGCTTCTGTGTCTCTTCCTCTGGGAAACCTCCCATATCCCACTAAGTCTGGGCTAAGTACCTTTCCTGTGTCTTCCCTTAACATCCATAGCACTTACAACCCAATATGATCATTGCCTGTTTACTTGTTTCTCTTCCACTGTTCTTCCACAAAGGCAGAAACCATTTGTGTCTTCTTTACTGTTAAATCCTCAGTACCTAGCACAGCGATGTACACTAGGTACTCAATAAATAAAGATTTGATCCAGTCGTTTATTGGTCCTGGGTGTGGAGAATATCGATGGACTTCTGTATCACTGCAGTAGTTGCTTCAACCTAGAAATAGGGCATTGGAGAGAAATTGCCAATGATTTTCATTGAGCCTCTTCTAACAGTGAGCCCCGTTTCTGAAAACTGTGCTAATATGAAGATGTTCTTACTTTCGTCCTGCTTGTTTTGCAGATGTGTGTCTAAGAAAGAGAGCTTTGCTCCTGGTACTATGTACAAGCCCTTTGGGAAGGAAGCAGCTGGGACCATGACTTTGTCCCAGTTCCAGACACTGCATGAGAAGGACCAGGAAACTGCTTCTCTTCGGGAACTAGGGCTCAATGAAACAGAAATCTTGATCTGGAAGAGCCATGTTTCAGGTGAAAAGGTGAGTTGGGACCTTTTTTTTTTCATTCTGGAGAATAAACAGCAAGATCTCTTCATTTGGCCCTGAGAACCTTTTCTTGTTTGGTTCTTACAAAACTGAGCTTTGTATCAAAATCTTCTTTGGTTTCTGTGAGAGGGACCTTGGTAAAGGGCAGCCCTTCTTTGACTTTTTTTTAGCTCACACGTCTATGAATGATCATTTTGGGTCCTATGTTGTCTTCTTTCTTATCTCGGGCATTAGACCATTACCCTTAGGGTGTGTCCTGTCATATGTATGTCATCTCATTTCTCTGGTTCCAGAAGTCGAGACTGAGGGCAACACCTGAAGCAATACAGAACCGTCTTCAAGATATTGAAGAAAGGATCTCGGAGCGTCAACGCATCCTTTGCCTGCCACAGAGATTTGCCAAGAGCAAACAGCTGACCCGGCGCGAAATGGAAATAGAAAACTCTTTATTCCAGGGAGCTGATCGGCACTCCTTCCTCAAGGCTCTTTATTACCAAGGTATGTGATTGCCACTGACTTTGATGTGTTGTTTCACTGAGAGGAAGATTTAACAGCAGGGCATTACATGTGAAGAGTTAGTGAAATGAGTAGGGGAGAGAAACTCTCACTGTCCTTGAGGAATGCAGAGAGCCCCATGACAGAGACAAAGATGTACACAGTCAGTTGTGATACAACATGGAAATTACCGTTACAGAGATGTGAATAAAATGCTAAGGGAGTGCAGAACACAGAACATCTCAGTCTAGCTGGGGGTGGGGGGGAGTCAGGAGTTGACATTTGTACTGTCTTAATAGCTCATCAGTCAACTGTCAGGTAAATAAGGGGCAGAGGGCATGACAGACAGTAGGTGAATAGGAGCAGGTTTGCGGAAGAGCCTGGTGCATCTAGGGAGCAGTGAAAAGTTCATTGTGACAGGAGGCATAGGGCATAGCAGGGGATGAGAGGGAGTGACACTGGAAAGGTAGGTGAGGCTAGATTGTGAAGAGTCTTCGGGCTGAACTATAAATTAGCACAAAGTCTATAGATAAATGGTGTATGTCTTAACTGGACAGTATTAGTTTAACAGATCAGTTTTGCTAGGCACTGTGGCAGGTACACAGAAGTTTAAGAAATCATTCCTGACTTTGTAGCAAGTAAAGTTCTGGCTGGAAAGAGAACCATGTAACATGTAGTAACAATGCTAGATGCAGTTGTTAAGTGCTGTTGAAGTTCATTGGAGAGAAAGGCCACTGTGCATAGGCATGACTGAAGAAAGCCTCTCAGAGGAGGTAAGATTTAAACATTCCTTTAATACTGCCTATTCTCTAGTAAGGAGAAGGAAAGGCATTTCGTTTGCAGGAGATGGTATGGGCACACCGGCATGTCTGGGGCCTTTGTGAGAGACAAGGTTAGAAAGGTAGCTAAACGTTTTCAACTTTATTTGGTGGGTAGTATAGACCTATACTGAGTTAGTTATTCAGTTACTTAGTTTGGATGGTTCCAGGATTTTGAGCCAGGAGTAACTTGGTAACCTGATAAAAGCAGTTATTTGAGAATCATTAATCTGTTGGCCAATGAACAGGATGAGAGAGAGAAAGAACTGGGAGCAGGGAGAATGATTTAGCAGGTCTTCACGTGGGCAGGAAGATCTAGACTAGAATGATTGCAGCGGTACTGGAAAGAGAGGTATGTCTGGTTATAAGAGACATCACCAAGGAAGAACTGGTTAAACTTATTGCCTGAGAGTGGAGGAGGAGGGTCAAAGGAGAGATCAAAGATAACCCAGCTATTTCAAATTTGTGTGACTTTAACAGCTGGCAAAATTAAGAAAGTCTTTATGGGGAAATTCTGACGAAAGATGATGAGTTTGATTTTAAACATGTTGAATTAGTAAGGACGGCAGCGTCATTAAATGCGCATACCGAGGATGCTGTTTTAAACGCAGCAGTGAACCTCTGGGGAGAGGTCAGAGCTGGAGACACAGAATTGGGAACCATGTACTCTTGGGTGGTAGGTAAAGCTGTGAGAATGAATGAATGCTTTGTTAGAGGCGGAGAGAACACAGATATGGGAGAGCAGCGGTGAAGGAAGGAATGAAAGAACACGTGAGCAGCCTTTTGTGGAGAGACCTAGCCTGATTGAGAGCATGGGCTCTGGTGGCAGATGGCTGGAACAATCCTGGCTGCCCCACTTACTAGCTTGTTATGAGATGTTGGGCAAGTTACCGCTCTATGCTTCACTTTCTTCATCTTGTAAAACGAGAATAGAAGTAGTACCTGTATTATAGGGTGGTTAGGAGGCTTAAGTGAGGCAATAACATGTGAATCCCTTAGAGTAGTACCTGGTATTTGGGGTGGGTGGGTGGTGTATGAATCTGTTCTTTTTCCTATCTTTGAAACTCCTTGCTTTAAACCTTCACAGCATACCACAAAAAGACAAGTGCAGACAAGTACATGACCTCAATGAAGAGGAAGATAAAATTAGGCACAAAAGGCAAGTCGAGAGTTTTCTTACAGTGTTAGATTTAGGAATGTAACATAGGGTCCCAGACTTCTAAGTTGAGTGCTTATTCAATTCCATATTCAGTATATGACAATGTTTATAGGAAATGATCCAGAGGGAGCATATTATCCTGGTGTAGAATATTAAAGAGAGGAGTTAGTAGAAGTTGTAAAACTTTTACATTTAGTGTTGTTGATTTTTTTTCTCTATACCTGTAAGTTATTGTATGAGACGTATTATGAACTTAATGATTTTTAGATCCTGTTTCACAACTAATTCTGAATATTTTTATTAATCACTAAAGTTATAACTATTGATGATGATATAATAGCAATATTTTCTTTTTGAAATGAACTTACAATAAAATTGCCTGTTTTTCTTTCTTTCTTTTTTTCTTGGTGTACAATTCTATGAATTGTAAATCATGCAAGTCATGTAGATTCATGTAACCACCACCACAATCAGGACAGAGAACAGCTCCATCACCCTAAAAATCCCTCATACCATCCATTGATACTCACCCCCAACTTCACCCATAATCTGACAGTCCCCGATCTGTTCTCCATCACTATAGTTTTGTCTTTTAAAGAACCTCATATAAACAGAATCGTACAAAATGTCATCTTTTGAGAGTTGGCTTCTTTCATTTAGTGTAACGCCTCTGCGAGTCATCCAAGTCGTGTGTATTGATAGCTCATTCATTTTACTGAATAGCATTCCATTCTGTGGGTATTCCAAAGTTTGTTTATCCATCCACCCATTGAAGTACATTTGGGCTGTTTCCAGGTTTATGGTGATGATGAATAATACTGATATGAGCATTTTTGTACAGGTTTTTGTGTGAACATAAATTTTTATTTCTCTAAGGTAAATATCTAGGAGTGGGATTACTGGGTCCTATGGTAAGTGTCTGTTTAACTTTATAAGAAACTGCCAAACCATTTTTCAGAGTGGCTGAACCATTTTGCATTCCCACCAGCAATGTATGAGAGTTCCAGTTGCTCCTCATCTTTGTCAGCCTTTGGTATCGTTGGTATTTATTTTAGTTCTTCGATAGCTGTGAAGTGGTATCTCATTGTAGTTTTAATTTGCATTTCCCTAATGTCTAATGATGTTGAACATCTTTTCATATGCTTATTTGCCACCCTTATATCCTGTTTGCTGAAGTGTCTGTTCAAATCTTTTGCTGTTTTTTAATTGGTTTGTTTATTTTCTTTCTGGCCTTTGAGAGCTCTTTATGTATTCCAGATGCAGTTCTCTGTTGGATTTATGATCTACAGAAATTTTATCCCAGTCTGTAGCTTTTCTTTTCATTTTCTCGACAGTGTCTTTCACAGAACAAACTTTTTTTTTCATCATGGTAAAACACACCCAACATAAAATTGACCATTTTAACCATTATTTCAGTGTACAGTTCTGTGGCATTAAGTACATTCATACTGCTCTGCAACCATCATCAGTATCCATCTCCCTGACTTTTTCATCTTTCCAAACTGAAATTCCGTACCCATTAAACACCATTTCCGTTTATACTCCTCCTCTTTGCCCCTGGCAACCACCATTCCTGTCTTTGTGAATTCGACTACTCTAGGTACCTCAGATATGTGGAATCCTACAATATTTGTCCTGTGTCTGGCCTATTTCACTTAGCATAATGTCTTCTAGGTTATCTCTGTGCTAGAATTTCCTCTCTTCTTAAGGCTGAATAATATTCCATTGTATGTATCTACCATGGTTTGTTTATCCCTTCATCTGTCAGTAGACACTTGTGTTGCTTCTACTGTTTGGCTACTGTAAATAATGCTGCTGTGAAACTGGATGTACAAGTGTCTGTTCAAGTCCCTGCTTTCAGTTCTTTTTGAGCATATATACCCAGAAGTGGAATTGCTGGATCATATGGTAATTCTGTGTTTCATCTTTTGAGGAACCACCATGCTGTTTTCCATAGAGGCTGTATATATCATTTGACATTCCCACCAGCAGTGAACAAGGATTCCAATTTTCCCATACCCTTGCCAACACTTCATTTCTTTTTTTCTTTCTTGTAAGAGCCATCCTAATGGGTGTGAAGTGGTATTTCGCTGTGGTTTTGATTTGCATTTCCCTGATGACTAGTGATGTGCATCTTTTCATGTGCTTTTTGGCTATTTATGTATCTTCTTTGGAGAAATGTCCATTTAAGTCCTTTGTCCATTATCTAAACTGGTTGTTTATTTATTTATTGTTGAGTTCTAGGATTTTTTTGTATATTCTAAATATCAATTCTCTTATCAGGTAAATAATTTATAAGTATTTCCCTTCATTTCATGGGTTGCCTTTGCTGTTGATTGTGTCCTTTGTGCGCAAAAGTTAATATTTTTGATAAAGCCTAATTTGTCAGCTTTTTCTTTTGTTACTCATGCTTTTGGTGTCAGAGCCAATAAATCATTGCCAAATATAATGTCATAAAGGTTTTTTTCTATGTTTTGAGCGTTTTATGGTTTTAGCTCTTACATTTGGGTCTTTGGTCCATTTTCAGTTAATTTTTTTTATGTGTTATAAGGTAAGGATCCAACGTTATTTTTTGCATGTTGATACTCACTTTTCCCAATACTACTTGATGAAAAGAACGTCTTTTACCCATTGAATGTTCTTAGTTCCCCTCTCCAAAAGTCATATGACCATAAATACTAAAGTCTGTTCCTAGGCTGTCCATTCTATTTCGTTAGTATATATGTCTGTCTTTATGCTAGTGTAACACTGGTTTAATTACTATAGATTTGTAGTAAGTTTTGAAGTCAGGAAGTGAGACTTCCAACTTTGTTCTTCTTTTCCAAGATTTTCACCACTTAGGAACCCTTGAGATACCATATGACTTTTAGGATGAATTTTTCTATTTGTAGAAAAAAAATGTCATTGGGATTTTGAATAGAGAGTACACTGAATTCTGTAGATCACTTTGAGTATTACTGACGGCTTAATGATAATAAGTCTTCAATCCATGAACATGGAGTGTTTGCATTATTTGTAGCTTTAATTCTTTCAGCAGCATTTTGTAGTTTTTAGTGCACAAGTTTTTTTCCCCTCAGAGCAAAATGTTTTAAATTTTGATACAATTCAATTATCTAGTTATGAGGTTTTTCTTTCATGAATCATCTTTTTTTTTTTACATGTCTAAGAACTCTTTGTCTAACAGTAGATTATGAATAAGATTTTTTTTTGTTTTCTTTAAAGAGTTTTAGAGTTACATATTTTACATTTAGATCTATGATCTGTTTTGACTCGATGCTTATATATAACTGTGGGGTTTAGGTTAAGGTTCACTTTTTGCCTATGAATTTCCAATTGTTTCAGCAACATACATTGAAGACAGTATTCTTCATTTACTTTCCTTTGCAGTTTTTGTCAGAAATAAATTGGCCATATGTTTGTGTTAATAATTAACTTCCTAATAAATGGTTAAGGATTGAAATCTTTCTCCAAGTATCAGGAAGAAGACAAAGATGGACACTCTTGCCACTTCTATTCACAGTTGAATGAAATTAGAAATTAATAATACAAGAACATTTAGAAAAATGCATAAATATGCAGAAATTAAAACAACACTTTACTGAATAACCAATGGATCAAAAAGAAGTCACAAGGGACATTTGAAAATGCTTTGAGATGAATGAAAATAAAACTTAGCATACCAAAACTTATGTAATACAGTAAAAGCAGTGTTTAGGGGCATACTTATAGTTATAACTGTCCATATTAATAAAGACGAAAGGTCTTAAATTAATAACCAAAAACTTTCACCTTAAAAACTACAAAAATTTAAAAAGAAGAACTACAAAATTTGTTCAAATCCTTAGAAGGTGTAATATCAAGAGTGAACTATATTATAGTATAGTATTGATAATGGGGTAGGCTGTGCATTTTTGGGGATGGGAGATATGTGGGAAATCTGTGTACTCTCCCCACTGTGGACCTATAATTGCTCAAAAAACATAATGTTCTAAGAACAAAGAAGCTACAAAAAGTGAACTAAACCCACATCAAGCTGAAGGAAAAAAATAATAAAGATTAGAGCAAAAAAATTTTAAAAAATAGAGAAAACCGACAACACCAAAAGTTGGTACTTTGGAAAGATTAACAAAATTCATAATCCTTTAGCTAGACTTACTAAGGAAAAAAGAAGAAAGAAAAACTTCTTATACCCTGCTCTACTTTGATTCATTTTTCTCATGCAAAAAAACATCTTTTTCCATCCTTTCAATTAATTTTTTTTTTAAACGTGTAAAGTCTATCTTTTGTAGACAACAAATAGGTCAGGTTTTCCTTTTTTAAAAAAATTTATTTCTAGGAGAGAGAGAGACAGCGTGAACAGGGGAGGGTCAGAGAGAGAGGGAGACACAGACTCTGAAATAGGCTCCAGGCTCTAAGCTGGCAGTCAGCACAGAGCCCGACACGGGGCTCGAACCCATGAAACGCGAGATCATGACCTAAGCGAAAGTCGGACACTTAACCGACTAAGCCACCCAGGCGTCCCCAGGTTTTCCTTTTTTAATGCATTCTTCCAGTTGAGTGTTTAGTTCATTTATATTTAATATATTTAATTGGAATCCTGTATAAATAAAAAAATAAAATAAAATAAAATAAAAAAATAATTGGAATCCTGTATAAGATTTCCTGTTTTGCTCTTTGTCTTCTGAATGTCATATTTTTGTTCCTGTTATTCCATTATCTTTTTTTAAATTATTATTATTTTAGACAGGGTGCAAGCAAAATAGAGGGGCAGAGGGAGGGAGAGAGGGAATTTTAAGTAGGCTCCACACTCAGTGCGGAGCCTATTGTAGGGTTCAATCCCACTGACCCTGGGCTCATGACCTGAGCTGAAATCAAGAATCAGGCACTCAACTGACTGAGCCACCCAGATGCCCCATTCCTTCATATTAAATAGGTTTTTCCAGTATATAATTTTAATTCACTTGTTGCTTCTTTTACTGTTTGGTTTTTTTAGTTGCTTTCTTAATAGTTCCCCTGGGGATTATAATTAATATCTTAGCTTAAACAAATTAGCTTGTGTTAATACCAATGTAATTTCAAAAATATTCAAAAACTTTGTCCTGTTTATTTCTGTTCTCTCCTTCCTACTTTGTACCAGCGTTGTCACAGAAATTACATCTTTATAGATTTTAAGCTCATCAACACAGTTGTTTAATTACTGCATTATGTAGTTATCTTTTAAGTCAGACACGGGGCGCCTGGGTGGCTCAGTCGGTTAAGCGTCCGACTTCGGCTCAGGTCATGATCTCACAGTTCGTGGGTTCAAGCCCCACGTTGGGCTCTGTACTGACAGCTAGCTCAGCCCAGAGCCTGTTTCAGATTCTATGTCTCCCTCTCTCTCTGACCCTCCCCTGCTCATGCTGTCTCTCTCAGAAATAAATAAAAAAACATTTAAAAATTTTAAGAAAATAAGTCAGACAGGACAAGGTCAAGAAGAGTTATAAAGACAAATACATTTATACTGTCTTTTTTTATGTTTACCTATGTAGTCAACTTTACTAGTATTCTTTCTTTGAGTTCCTAAAGTATTCTTTATAGTTCTTCTCATAGGATAGGTCTTGCAGTGATGAATTCTTTCAAGTCTGTGTTTATCTTGGCATGTCTTAATTTCTCCTTCAGTTTTCATGTATAGTTTTTTGCCAGACAGTGAAGTTTGTGGTTGTCAATCTTTTTCTTTTAGCACATCAGATATGTCATCTTACTGCCTTCTGGCCCCTGTAGTTTCTGTTGAGAATTCAAATGTTGATCTTATTTGGGACTCCTTGTCCATGGTGAGTCTCTTCTCTCTTGCTGCAGTCAAGATTCATTCTTCATCTTTTCCTTTTGACAGTTTGGCTAGAGGTCTAAATGTCTCTTGGACAGACTCCAAGTAGGCCCCTTTGAGTTTTTCCTACTTGGAGTCTGTCAGGGTTCTATAATGTATAGATTAATGTTTTTCATCAATTTGAAAACGTTTTTAGGCATTAATTCTTCAAATGTTCTTTGTGCCCCTCCTTCTTCTGAGATTTCCAGTATGTGTATGTTGGTATGTTTGATGTTTGCCCACAGGTCTCTGAGGCTCTGTTATTTTTTCTTTATTCTTTCTTCTCTTTGCTCCTCAGATTGAGTAGTCTTTCTTAGATGAGTAGTCAACATATAAGCCACCGCATCAATACTCCTAATAATAGGAATCATCATCAACCTCTTACACTTAGGACAAATCTTCAAGTTTGCTGATTCTTCTGTCAGCCCAAATCTTCTGTTGAGCTCCTCTATTATATTTTTCATTTCAGTTATTGTACTTTTCAACTCCAGAGTTTCTGTTTGGTTCTCTTTTTTTATTTTTTTATTTTTTTAAATTTTTTTTTAAATGTTTTATTTATTTCTAGGAGAGAGAGAGAGACATCGTGAGCAGGGGAGGGTCAGAGAGAGAGGGAGTCACAGACTGAAACAGGCTCCAGGCTCTGAGCTGGCAGTCAGCACAGAGCCCGACGCGGGGCTCGAACCCACGAACCGCGAGATCATGACCTAAGCAAATGTCGGACGCTTAACCGACTAAGCCACCCAGGCGCCCCTGGTTCTCTTTTTTTAAACATTTATTTATTTTGAGAGACAGAGACAGAACGTGAGCGGGTGAGGGGCAGAGAGAGAGAGAGAGACGTACAGAATCCGAAGCAGGCTCCAGGCTCTGAGCTGTCAGCACAGAGTCTGACACAGGGTTCGAACCCACAAACTGTGAGATCAAGACCTGAGCCAAAGTCAGACACTCAACTGACTGAGCCAGAGTTGGACGTTTACCTGACAGAGCCACCCAGTCATCCCTGTTTGGTTCTTTATTATAATTTCTATGTCTTTATTTTTATTCCCTATTTGGTAAGGCATTCTGAAACATTCTTTTAGTTCTTTATATATGGTTTCTTTTAATTGTTTGAAGAACTTATAATAACTGATTAAAGATTTTGTCTGAGAAGTCCACTACGCTTTGTCAGGAAAGTTTCTCTTGACTGTTTCTTTTTTCTTATGTATGGGCCATACTCCTTTCCTTTTTATTTTTTAATTTGAATTCAAGTTAGTTAACATACAGTGTAGTCTTGGTTTCAGGAGTAGAACCCAGTGATTCATCTCTTACGTATCATACCCAGTGCTCATCCCCAAAAGTGCCCTCCTTAATGCCCATCACCCATTTAGTCCATCCCTCCACCGCCTCCCCCACCGCCCCAGCAACCCTCAGTTTGTTCTCTGTATTTCAGAGTCTCTTATGGTTTGCCTCCCTCTCTGTTTTTATCTTCTTTTTCCTTCCCTTCCCCAATGTTCATCTATTGTGTCTCTTAAATTCCACATATGAGTGAGATCTTTTTCTGATTGACTTATTTCACTCGAGTTCTATCCACATTGCTGCAAATGTCAAGATCTCATTCGTTTTGATTACTGAGCATTGTATTCCATTGCAATGTCTTTGCCTTAGCTTAGGCTCTGTAACAAAGTACCATCGACTGGGTAGAGATTTATTTCTCACAGTTCTAGAGGCTAGAAGTCTGAGATCAGGGTTCCAGTATGATCAGGTTTTGGTGAGAGTCCTTTTTTGGGTTGCTAACTTCTTGTTGGAACCTTACATGTCAGAGAACAGGGAGAGTAAACAAGCTCTCTCATGACTTCTATAAGGTCATTGATCCCATTCATGAGGGCTCCACCCTCATGACCTCATCTAATCCCAATTACCTCCCCAAAGACCCTCACTTCCTGTGACCATCACATCACTGTTAGGGTTTCAGCATATGAATTGGGGGAGAGGGACAAAAACATTCAGTCCATAACAGTCTTACAGTTTTTTTTTGTTGTTGTTGCAAATTAGACACTTAAAATAATATAATGTTGCAACTCGGAAAATCAGTCTCCTCCACATGCCCAGAGTTTGTTGTTGTTGCTATTTGATTAATGACTTTCCCTAGGCTAATTCTGCAAATTTGAATTCTTTGTCACGTGTAGCCATTGAAGTCCATTCAGTTAGCATAGTGGTCCACTAATGGTTGGAGAGAAGTTTCCTTTAATACCTTGAACCAAAAAGTTCTACCAACCTTTATTGAGGGTGTGTGTGTCTGTGTCTGTGTCTGTGTCATTGTGTCGGGTTATTCCTTCAATGCTTAGGCAGGCAGTTTGCAACTCTGCCTTAGACATCACTTCCTGCTCATACAGAGCCTCAAGGTCAGCCAGAGGTGAAAGATTAGTGACTTCTTAGGCCCTAACTTCCCTGGGCAAAGACATAGCCCAGCAAATGTTTGTTACCTTCTAGAGTCCCAGGAGTATGTCTTAACTTTTCAAAGCCACTAATGGACATTTCATTCCCTGTTTTGTCTTCTTTTTTATGATAACACTCAACATGAGATCTACTCACTTGAACAAATTTGTGAGTGTACAATGCAGTGTTGTTAACTATAGGCACAGTGTTGTGCAATAGGTCTCTGGAACTTAGTCATTTTGCATAGCTAAAACCTACAACCTTTGAATGATAATAGCTCCACATTTTCCCCTTCTCATAGCCCCTGGGAACCACCATTATACTCTCCGCTTCTATGTGTTTGATTACTTTATATACCCGTGTAAGTTGTTTCATGTAGTATTTGTTCTTTTGTGACTGGCTTATTTCACTTAACATCATGTCTTTGAGGTTCATCTATGTTGTTGCATGGCAAGATTTTCTTCTCTTTTAAGGCTGAATAATACTCCATTGGGTATACAACACATTTTCTTCATTCATTGATGGACATTTAGGTTGTTTCCACATCTTGGCTATCATGAACGGTGCTGCAATGAATATATAAGTGCAGATATCTCTTGCAGATTCTTTTGAATAAATACTCAGAAGTAGGGTTGCTTTACAATATAGCATTTCTGTTTTGATCTTTTGCAGAAACTCCATTCTGTTCTCTGTAGCACTTACACTGTTTTATATTCCCACCAAAAGTGTACAAAGGTTCCAGTTTTTCCAGATCCTCACCAACACTTGTTATATTTTGGGTTTTTTGATACTAGCCATCCTAACAGTTGTGAGGTAATATCTCATTGTGGTTTTGGTTTGCATTTCCCTGATGATTACTGCTATTGAGCACCTTTACATATACCTCTTGGCTATCTATATATCTTCTTTCGAGAAATGCCTATTCAAATACTTTGTACATTTTTTGATCCTTTTTTTTTATTCTTAAATTATTTTTAAAATGTGTTTTTAAGTTTTTATTTATCTTTGAGAGAGAGAGCAAGGGAGGGCCAGAGAGAGAGGGAGAAAGAGAATCCCAAGTAGGCTCTGCACTGATAGGGCAGAGACAGACGTGGGTCTCAAACTCATGAACCATGAGATCATGACCTGAGCCAAAGCCAAGAGGCAGATGCTTAACAGACTGAACCACCCAGGCACCCCTTAAATTATTTTCTAAAATTTGAATTCCAGTATAGTTAACATACAGTGTTATATTAGTTTCTTAGGTTTTGTTTTTATGCCAGTGAATTGTGGCATAAACGTAGGAGTTACCTGTGTTATCTTGTGTTTTCGATATTAACCCCTTATTAGATATATGGTTTACAAACATTTTCTCCCATTCTGTAGATTGCCTTTTCACTCTATTATGTCTTTTGCTATGTAGAAACTTTTTAGTTTGATATATAGCTCCACTTAACCTATTTTTGCTTTTTTTACCTGAACTTTTGGAGTTATATTTAAGAACTCATTGCTAATGTGAGTATTAAGAGGATTTTTATCTATGTTTTCTTCTAGGAGTTTTAGAATTTCAGGTCTTTTAAGCCTTTAATCCATTTTTAATTGACTTTTGTGAATGGTATAAAATAAGGATCCCATTTCATTCTTTTGCATGTGGAGATTCAGTTTTCTGGCATCGTTTGTTAAGGAGACAGTCCTTTCCCTATTGTGTATTCCTGTCACTCTTGGCAAAGATTAGTTGATCATACATGTGAAGGTTTATTTCTGGGCTTTTCTATTCTGTTCCACTGGTCTATATGTCTTCCTTTTTATTAAATGTTTATTTATTCTTGAGAGAGAGATAGAACACCAGCGGGGGAGGGGCAGAGAGAGAGGGAAACACATAATTTGAAGTAGGCTCCAGGCTCCAAGCTGTCAGCACAGAGCCCAACGTGGGGCTCGAACCCATGAACCGTGAGATTATGACCTGAGCCAAAGCTGGACGCTTAGACCAACTGAGCCACCCAAGCGCCCCTCTGTCTTTTTTTTTTTTTAAATTTTATTATTTATTTATTTTGAGAGAGTGAGCGAGAGCAAGCTAGTGGGGGAGGGGCAGAGAGAGAGAGAGAGATTCCCAAGCTCGAAACCCATGATGTGGAGCTCGAAACCCACAAACCGTAAGATCAGACCTGAGCCAAAGTCAAGAGTCAGATGCTTAACTGACTGAACCACCCAGGCACCCCTATATGTCTGTCTTTATGCTAGTAGCATAGTGTTTTAATTGCTATACTTTTGTAGTATATTTTGAAACCTGGAAGCGTGATGCTCATTCCTTATGTCTTCTTTTAATATTTTTTTTTGTCCTCCTCTTGATAGCCCCAACTGGTAATGCTGTTTCAAGCAGCTACAGTGTTAAACAATCCGCACCAATCGGTTTTGACAAATGCCCTAGGGCTGGGCTGTTCCTATAGAGTATGGTATGAACCAAGTCAAAGACAAGCCCTTGGAATGTAGCTTTTCAGTGAAGTGCTGGGCTGGTCAAACAGTAACAGTTTTCTGAGATTGGGGCTTTTGGTGAGATACTTCCTCTAGCATCAGCTAGGCTGCTGTCTTATTTACAACTACCCTAGTTGCAAGATTGTTGGTTTTCAAGACTACTGCAAAGTTGGAGAGAGTGAAATGTGACAATGGAAAGTTGAAATGCAATAAATCTTACTATTCTTATTGAGACTTAGCTGTTTTTCTTTTTTTTTTAATGTTTTTCTTTTTTTATGGTTTTTTTTTTTTTTTTTTTTTTTTTTTTTCTGAGAGAGAGAGACAGCATGAGTAGGGGAGGGTCAGAGAAAGAGGGAGACACAGAATCTGAAGCAGGCTCCAGGCTCTGAGCTGGCTGTCAGCACAGAGCCTGACGCAGGGCTCAAACCCACGAACCATGAGATCATGACCTGAGCCGAAGTCAGACACTTAACCGACTGAGCCACCCAGGTGCCCCAAGACTTAGCTGTTTTTCTTGGATAACTGTTCCACCTATTGTTGTATGCCTTTATTTAATTTCCAGACTTATTAACAGTTTAATTTGTTGACAAATTTTGCTTTTATGGAAGAGTGGATTTTTCAAGATCCTTACTCAAACATTCTAGAATTGCTTTCTATCCATTTTACTTTCATCCTATCTATATTACTGTATTTGAAAGTGAGTTTCATAGTTTTTTTTTTTTAATTTTTAATGTTTGTTTAATTTTGAAAGTGAGACAGAGTGCGACCAGGGTAGGGGAAGAGAGAGAGGGACACAGAATCTGAAGCTGTGCTAACAGTTCAGAGCCCAACATGGGTCTCGAACTCACGAACTGTAAGATCATGCCCTAAGATGAAGTGAAATACTTATAACCAACTGAGCCACCCAGATGCCTCATCATAGTTTTTAAACAAAGAGTTTCTTATAGAATGTAGTTGGGTTATTTTTTTACCCACTCTTTTACTGTGTTATCATTTACACAACATTAAGCTCACTCATTTTAAATGTACAGTTCAGTAATTTGTTGTGAGTTTACTGAGATGGTCAGCCATCATCACAGTCTAGTTTTAAAATATTTCCATCACCCGAGAGATTGTTCTTGATACCTTTTTCCTCTCCCAGCCCAGATAGCAACTAATCTCTTGTCTGTCTGTATGGATTTGCCTATTCTGAACAATTCATAGAAATGGAACCACATAATATGTGACCTTCTTTAACTTAACACAGTGTTTTAATTATGCCTAGAATGAGTACTTTTCCCATTACTAAGGGATTTCCTAGTACCGAGGGATGTTTATACAAACTGAACACATCTTCCACAGTCAGCCAAGCAGTTTGCAACTCCATCTTAGCCCTCACTTCCTGTTTGTGCAGAGACTTGAGATTAGTCAGAGATAAAACCTTTGGGTTTTGTTTTGTTTTTTCAGTCTTTTCTGAACATGCACACAGCTCTGCCCATGTGGACAGGCCTGTGCACATGTGTGGTCTTTTAGATTCCTAGAAGAAGAAGATTCCTAGAAACTTTTTGGTGCCCTCTAAGGACATTTCATCTCCCAAGATTTCCTTCTAAGCTTTTTGTTACCCTATTACTTACCCTAGCTTCACCACCTCAGGCAGAGGGAAAATTCACCAACTGCCTCTGATGATTTTTTTTTTTTAAGTTTGTTTATTTAGCGGCTCCTGGGTGGCTCAGTCAGTTAAGCATCCGACTTCGGCTCAGGTCATGTTCTCACAGTTTGTGAGGTCGAGCCTCACGTCAGGCTCTGTGCTGACACCTCAGAGCCTGGAGCCTCCTTCAGATTCTGTGTCTCCCTCTCTAGCTGCCCCTCCCCCACCCATCCTGTCTTTCTTTCATAAATAAATACACGTAAAACAATTTGAGGGGCGCCTGAGTGGCTCAGTCGGTTAAGCGTCTGACTTCGGCTCAGGTCATGATCTCACAGTTCATGGGTTCAAGCCCACGTCAGGCTCTGTGCTGACAACTAGCTCAGAGCCTGGAGCCTGTCTTCGGATTCTGTACCTCCCCCTTCTCTGACCCTCCCTTGCTGTGTGCTCGCTCTCTCTCTCTCTTGCTGTCTCTCAAAACTAAAAGAGAAAATTAAAAATTAAGTTTGTTTATTTCTTTTGAGAGAGTGTGTGAGGGAGGGAAGGGGAAGAGAGAGAGGGAATCCCAAGCAGGCTCTGAAAACTGACAACACAGAGCCTGATGCAGGGCTCCATCTCACGAACCATGAAGTCATGACCTGAGCTGAAATTAAGTCAGACACTTAACCAAATGAGCCACCCAGGCACCCTTGTCTCTGATTATTTTTGACAAAAGTTCTAGGGGGAAGGGCTCTTAGTACTGGGTGGTGAGCTTTGAGTCATATCAAAGAGAGCTTTCCTTGTATAATCTTCCAGGGAACCACTCGAAAGACCACCTAATGATAGTTCTCTCACAGTGGTGCTTTGAAGGAGCCCCAGCCCCAGTCTTCCCTCTCCAATAGCTGCCAGGCTTTCACAGGTTTTCACTGTGATTTCAGGTTGTTGGTTTTCAGGGTTACCACGGGCCTGGGAGAAAAGGATGAGAAAAGGGCAAGTTAAAATGGTACAAAATTTGGGGCTCCTGAGTGGCTCAGTCAGTTAAGCATCCAACTTCGGCTCAGGTCATAATCTCACGGTTTGTGGGTTAGAGCCCTGCATCTGGCTCCGTGCTGACAGCTAGCTCAGAGCCTGGAGCTTGTTTCAGATTCTGTATCTCCCTCTCTCTCTGACCCTCCCCTGTTCATGCTGTCTCTCTCTCTCTTTCTCTCTCTCTCAGAAATAAACAAAACATAAAATAAAATAAAATGCTACAAAATGTATTATTCTTACTGAGATTAGGCTATTTTTGTTGAATAAATATTCCCCGGATTGCTGCAGGCCTTTGGTTAATTTCCAGAGTCCTGGAGAAGTTGATTTTGACAGTTTTTGCCAGTGTTCTCATTGTTTTTATGGAGCAGACAATTTCAAGAGTTCCTGACTCTGCCATTTGCACAGAATTCCTAATAGCTAATAATTTTTGAGAGTTTATTTGTGCCAGCTCTTGTGCTAAGCATTTTGTATGTTAACTCCTCTAACCTTTACAATAGCCCTACGAGATAGTGACAGTATATACCCATTTTACAGATAATGAAATTAAGCTTCTGAGGAGATAAGTGACTTTCTCAAGGTCAGTCATTAAGTGGCCACTCTAGGACTTAAATCAAGGTCTGTTCTTATAAGAATGTCTGTGCTCGTGATAATAGCATCTGTATATATGATCTGAAAAGATTTTTTGGTTTATGAAGTGTGATTTTGCTATATCTTGATATAACCATTTTGGGGCAGTAATGCATATCCCATTTTCTAACCTTAAATCAGTAGGAAAACAACATGTATCATCTCTAGAAATAACCCTCCTCTGAAATCTTAAATCCTAGTATATCAGTCTGACCACTACCTTTTTCTTTTTTTTTTTTTTTAATTTTTAACATTTTTATTTATTATTGACAGACAGGGAGAGACAGAGCATGAGCATGGAAGGGGCAGAGAGAGAGAGTGAGACACAGAATCTGAAGGAGGCTCCAAGCTCTGAGCTATCAGCAGAGCCCAACATGAGGCTCGAACTCACAAACCCTGAGATCATGACCTGAGCTGAAGTCAGACGCTTAACTGACTGAGCCACCCAGGCGCCCCCCCAACAACCTTTTTCTTATATTTTGGCCCTTGCAACTCTCTTAACAAACCATTATACCATCTCTTCAACCCTGTTGAAATCTCTAGTTCCTTGACCTTTTAATTTTCTCCCAGTCTCTCATCCCTTTCCTGTATCCTCTTCCTTGCACATCTGACTTAGACCATATCATCCATTATTTACTCATGTTCTTGCCAATAAAACATTCTTTTTGTTTCTGTGTCTGTGTGTCATACCAACCCAGCCAAACATCTCCCCTAAATCAATCCAACTAATAGCCTTCTTTATTTCTGCATGATAGTTTTTGAACACTACTAGAGAACAGTCATATAATTTTGCTAATTAACACCTCTACAGTTTCCTTATGTCTGGTCTTGTCTACAGCCTTCTTCCTTGTTCCGGAATCTATATCGTAGTCCCTGCTCAGCTCTCTGTTTCATTCCTTATGTATACTATTTTAGATCTTAATTACTCATTCCATCCCACTGTTTCCTGATTTTTATCAGATAGTCTTTCTATTTCAAAGGAAATATGGTCATCGACAAGAGCTTTCATCTACTTTCTGCCTGACTGCTAACATCTGCATCCTGACCCTTATTTTCTTCCATCTCAACTCAGTGGTAGGTACATCCTTCCTGCCTGAAGTTAATCTTTACACCTTTGTGCTTGATCGTAGTCCTCTTACCTCCCCAGGGACCTCAGTCGCTTATCCCCAGTATTGCTTCTTTCCTTTCAAGATTTTAACATATTTTGTACTGTTTGCCAGTTTCCACAGTGTACATACTCCTACCAGGAACCTCCTTTAAAAACATGATAAAACAAACCAAAAAAAATGCCTTTCATTTGTTTAGCTACTTGAGCAAACAATATGTTTAGATTCTCTCCCTTCGCTATAAACATAGAAAGTAGCAATTGGTTTGGGAACCCCTGGGTGGCTCAGTTGGTTAAGCTCTTGATTTTCGCTCAGGTCATGATCTCACAGTTTGAGATCGAGCCCGGTGTTGAGCCCTGCATCAGGCTCCACACTGGACATGGAGGCTGCTTAAGATTCTCTCTCTCTCTCTCTCTCTCTTTCAGGAGGCTGTCATTAGGGATGCCTGGGTGGCTCAGTTGGTTGAGCATCTGACTTTGGTTTACGTCATGAACTCATGGTTCGTGAGTTCAAGCAGCACATTGGGCTCTGTGCTGATAGCTCAGAGCCTGGAGCCTGCTTCAGAGTCTGTCTGTCTGTCTCTCTCTCTCTCCCTCCCTCCCTACCCTTCTCACTATCTCTCTTTCTTTGTGTCTCTCAAAAAAAATAAACGTAAAAAAAATTAAAAAAAAAAAAAAGATTCTCTGGGTTCCTGGGTGGCTCAGATGGTTAAGTGTCCTACTTTGGCTCAGGTCATGATCTCATGGCTTGAGAGTTTGAGCCCTGCATTGGACTCTGTGCTGACAGCTGGGAGTCTAGAGCCTGCTTCAGAGTCTGTGTCTCCCTCTCTCTCTGCCCCTCCCCTGCTCATGCTCTGTCTCTCTCTCAAAAGTAAACATACATTAAAAAAATAGTCTCTCTTCCTTTGCCCCTCTCCTGTTCATGTGCGCATACACTTAACACTCTCTCAAAAGAATTGGTTTAAAAACTTAAATATCAAAATTGAATAAAAATTAGAGAATTAAGTACATATGTTAATACTTTTTGATTTCCATATAGGAAATGATGTTTTTCCAGTCTTTAATGAAAATTTTCAAACACACAGAAATGTTGAAAGAATTTTATCACAAACTGCCCTTATATCACCAACTAGACTCTACCATTAGTATTTTATCACATACCTATCCCTCTATTCATCTGTCAGTCCATCTTACTTTATTGATGTATTTAAAATAAATTACCAATGTAAATACATATCCCCCTACATACTTCAGTATGCATACTATTAGCTAGAGTTAAATATTTAAAATTTTTCTTTTGATGTAAAATTTGCATGCAATGAAATGTACAAATTTTAAGTGTTCAGTTGCTAACTTTTGACCAGTGTCTACATCTTTGTAGTGATGTGTTTTGGTAATTGTTTAACAGCTAGCTCTCTAGGAAATAAAAGGGCTCTGATTTGTATCATTTGCCAGTTTCCATAGTTTATATACTCACACCGTGGCAAATTTCACACTCCCAAAGTGTCCTCACTGAATGTGGAGTCTGGAAGACAGGCGTATAATCATTGGACCATCTCTAGCATACCACTGCACGTGTGTAACCTAATACATAGAAGATCACCACCGCTCCAGAAAGTTCTATTGTACTTCTCTGTAGTTCCCCAGAGACAACTAGTATCTTGGTTTGTTTCCACTATCGATTAGTTTTTCCTGTTCTAGAACTGCAAATAACTAAAACCATATACTATGTATTGTTTTGTGTAAGATTTCCTCAACTCAGCATATATTTTTGAGATTCATTTATATTGTGTATTTCAATAGTTTTTCCTCCTCTCTACAACATAACTTCCTGGAAGAATTTTCTATAATCACTCTATTATTTTGCTAGGATTGCTATAACACATTACCACAATTCTAGTGGTTTAGAACAACAGAAATTTATCCTCTCATAGTGGTGAGAAATCTGAAATCAAGGTGTTGGCAGGCCATGCTCTTTCCGAAGGCTCTAGAAGAGGATCCTTCCATGTATCTTCTAGGTTCTGACAGTTGCCAGCATTCCTTGGTATTATAGATGCATCATTTCAATCTCTGCCTCCATCGTCACATGGTAGCCTTGTGTGTGTCTATGTCTCTGTGCCTTCACATGGCCTTCTTATAAACATATCTGTCATTTGATTTACAGCCCATCTTAATTCAGTGTAATGTCATCTTAACTAATGACATCTGCGAAGACCCTATTTCCAAATAAAGTCACTTCTGAGGCCAGATCTGGATGGACATGAATTTTGAGAGTACACTATTCAATCTAGTACAGTTTGCCCTCTGATCGCCAAAAATTTATATCTGTCTTGAGTGCTTGGGTGGCTCAGTAAGTTAAACATCCGACTCTTGGTTTCAGCTCAGGTCATGATCTCATGTTCATGGGTCCAAGCCCCACATCGGACTCCGCACTACCAGGGCAGAGCTTGTTTGGGATTTTCTCTTTCCTCTTTCCTCTGCCCCTCCCCTGTGCTTGCTCTCTCTCTCTCTCTCTCTCAATAAACAAATAAACTTAAAAATTCATATCTGTCTCATATGCAAAATACGTGCACCCCATTACAGCATCCACAAAAGTCTTAACCTATTCAACCAACAAGTCTAAGTTCCCAAATCTCATCTAAATATCAACTCAAAAAGTCTCAAGTGTCACTATCTAAATAATCAAAAGCAGGTGTCATCAGACTCCGAGTATATTCCTCCCTAAGGCAAAGATACCTCTGTCCAGATACCTGTGAAACTGGACAGATTATCTGCTTCCAAAATACAATTGGGAGACAGGCATCAGATAGACATCCCCATTCTGAAAGGGCAGAAAGGAAGGAATAAAGGGTTACGGGTCTAAAGCAAGTTAACAGCGCAGCAGGGCAAATTCTTTTAGGTCTCAGAGCCTGAGAGTAGTGCTCTGGGCTCACTGTTCTGTTCCCTGGGTTCTCTTGGATAGCTCCACCTTCTCAGCCTACCGGGGTAGCTGCAGGCCCACCCTCACTGGCTTTTGCCTCTGTGACTTTGCCTTTGTAGTCATCCTTCATTTTGTCCCGTCTTTGTCCCTTTCACACCAGACTGTTACTGTTTCTGCTGGTATAAAATTCTCTAAAACCGTGTTGGTCTCATGTATGTCATGAGATCCACACCATCAGTTATAAGGGTTTCCCACAGATCCTTTCTGGAGAGCCCCTACTCTACTCCTGGCTTCCGCTGACACCTAATCTCTTCAGTGAAAGTTTATCCAACCACACCACTGGCCCTGTTTCCAGAGCAGACTATTTAGATAGGCTGAGAATTCTCTAAATCCTGAAGTTCTGGTTTCATTTTTAACAGATCCTTCCTTAATCTCTCTCTTTTTTTCCTCATTTTATTGCAAACATCAAAGACAGGGTGCATCTTCCATACTTTGCTTGGAAATCTCCTCAGCTAAATATCCAGGTTCATCACGTAAGCAGTTATATTTCCCACTCAATAGCAGAACTCAATTCAGCCAAGTTTCTGCCACTTTTTGACAAAGATCGCCTTCCTTCCAGCATCCAATAACATGTTCATCATTTCCTTCTAATGCCTCACCAGAATCACATTTCCTGAGGCTCAGATCTCTAGCAACATTCTATTCATGATGATATATGTGTTCTCTAAGATGATAGAAGCTTTCTCTACTATTTCTCTTTACTTCTGAGCACTCACCAGAACTGCTCTTTATTCTCATACTTCTACCAACAGTCTCTTCAAGGTAACCAACTTTTTACTGTCAAGCAAGTCAAAAATTCTTCCAGCCTCTACCCATTACCCAATTTCAGAGCCACTTCCACATTTTTATGTTGTAACAGCAGCAGCCCATTTTCCAGTACAAAATCTGTATTAGCTTCCTAGAGCTACTATAACAAAGTACCACAAACTGAGTGACTTAAAACAACAGAAATTATTCTCTCACAGTTCTGGAGGCTAGTTGAAATGCAGGTGTTGACAAGGTTGGTTCCTCTGGAGCCTCTGAGGGAGAATCTTTTCCATGCCTGTCTCCTAGCTTCTAGTGGGTGCTGGCAATCCTTGGCTTGTAGAGATATCACTCCAATCCCTGTTTCTATCATTATATGACATGTGTGTCTGTGTCTCTACATGACCTTCTTAAAAAGGACTCCAGTCATTGGATTTATGGTCCACTCTAATCCAGTATGTCCTCATCTCAACTCAGTGTATCTGCACGTGCCCTATTTCTAAATAAGGTTACATTCTGAGGTTCTGAGTGGACATGAATTTGGGGGAGGGGGATACTGCTCAGCCCTGTACACTCAGTTATCTCTTCTTCTTTACCTCTCACATTCCTAAAAAATATTTTTATTGGTGAAATGGGTCATACCAAAGAGTACTTAACACATACATTTAGTCAAGTCAAGAAATAAAACATTGATGGGGCACCCGGCCCCCGGGTGGCTCAGTCAGTTAAGCGACCGACTTTAGCTCAGGTCATGATCTCATGGTTCGTGGGTTCAAGCCCCATGTTGAGCTCTGTGCTGACAGCTCAGAGCCTGGAGTCTGCTTCAGATTCTGTGTCTTCCTCTCTCTGTGCCTCTCCCCAGCTCGTACTCTCTCTTTCAAAAATAAACATTTTTAAAAAATTTTAGAAGAGAAATAGAATGTTGTCAATACTCCAGAAGTCCCTGTATGCTCTTCAGAAATCATATCCCCCTGCCTACCAGATATAATCACTGTCCTGACTTGTGATAATAAGTTCTTTGCCTTTCTTTATATCTTTACCACCCATATATACATCACTAGACACTGGTTAGCTTTGCTTGTTTTTAGGCATTGTATCAATGAATTGTATGTATTCTGTTGGGTCTTCCTTTTCTACCTAATGCTGTATTTTTGAGATTCAGCCATATTACAGTGTATAACCATAGTTCATTCACTTTCATTGTAATATAGTATTCCTTTATATGGACACACGAAACTTCGTTTATCCATTTGTTATGTGGGTTGTGTCCATCTGGGGGCTATAAGTATCAGTTCTGCTATTGTGATCCTTTTGGTACATGTGTCCCGGGACACATATGCAGGAATTTCTCAGGATATATACCTAGGAGTGAAATCGAGGGGTGAAGAGTTCACACATGTTCAGCTTTATAGATGCTAACACTTGTGAAGGGGTTGTCCCAAGATAATAGGACACCAAACACGTGTGAAGAAGGTTCAAGTTGCTCCATATCTTTGTCCACACTAGGTATTGTCAGACTCCAATCTGGTGGGTATTTACTTGTATTTCATTATATTATTTTTTACCTTTCTTAATAATTAGCATTCATTTATATTACTTCCTTTTTTTTAGTGTTTAGTAAGATCTTATTTTTCTCAACCTTCTATTTTGAAAAATTTCAAACATGGAGAAAAATCAAAAGAATAGTACACCCATACTCTTCATGTACATTTACTAACTGTGGCATTTTTCCACATTTGCTATACCTCTGCCTTCCTCTATACGAGAATGTGTGTGTGGTTTGTATATTGCTAAACAATTTGAAAGTAAATTTCAGACATTAAGAGGTTTTACTCTTTTTTTTAACATTTATTTATTTTTGAGAGAGAGAGACAGAGAGCGTGAACAGAGGAGGGATAGAGAGCAAAGAGAGAGACAGAATCTGAAGCAGACTCCAGGCTCTGAGCTGTCAACACCGAGATTGACACAGGGCTCGAACCCACGAACTGTGAGATCATGACCTGAGCTGAAGTCAGACGCTTAACTGACTGAGCCACCCAGGCACCCCATATGATCATTCTTTTTTTTTTTTTCCTAGGAGAGAGAGACAGCGTGAGCAGGGAGGGTCAGAGAGAGAGTCACAGACTGAAACAGGCTCCAGGCTCTGAGCTGGCAGTCAACACAGAGCCCGACGCGGGGCCCGAACCCACGAACACAAGATCATGACCTAAGCGAAAGTTGGGCACTTAACTGACTAAGCCACCCAGGCGCCCCCCCATGATAATTCTTAAGATATTTAGCAGTTACACTGATATTATCTAATTTACAGTTTGTAATTAGAGTTCTCAATTAAAAAAATTTTTTTTAATGTTTTTATTTATTTCTGAGAGAGAGAGAGAACAGCATGAGCAGGGGAGGGTCAGAGAGAGAGGGAGACACAGAATCCGAAACAGCCTCCAAGCTCTGAGCTAGCTGTCAGCACAGAGCCCGACGCAGGGCTCGAACCTACGAACTGTGAGATCATGACCTGAGCCGAACTCAGAAGCTCAACTGACTGAGCAACCCAGGTGCCCCTAGAGTTCTCAATTTTAAATCCAGGATCCATGGATCACACATTGCATTTAATTTGCTGTGTGTGTGTGTGTGTGTGTGTGTGTGTGTGTGTGTGTGTGTGTGTGTGTCTTTCAGGCATTGATATTTTTCAGGAGTCCAGGTCCATATTATTTTGTTGGTTTCATTGTGGTTTTAACTTCCTTCTTTTGATATCTAATGAGGTTGGAAACCCTCTCACATTATTGACCATTTGGATAGCCTCCTTTGTGAAATGGTTCTCCAGTTCCTTTGCTCAGTTAGCAAATGTGGAAATGTCTATTTCCTACCTGAATATCATGTTTATGTCTGTGTCCAGATGCAGTCTTGGTTCAGAGGTCAAGCAATAGCTCAGGCCCAAAGCCCGGAGATAGGGCAAAACTTAGTGATCACTACTTACCTTCAGTACTACTACAGAGGGAGCTAAGAAAGTGTTGTGGTTATATGTCCTGAATATTCTATCTTCAAACTTCATCTCTAATCTGCATTTCTTAAAAATTTATACAAGTTCTTTATTATTGTGGATACTTGCTTTTTTGTCGGTTATATGTGTTGAAAATGCCTATTCACATTTTGTGGATTATCATTTCTCTGCCTTTATGGTGTCTTTTGATGAATAAAAGTTCTTCATTTTTATGTAATAAAATCTATTAATTTTTCTTTCTACTTCTTGCTTTTTGTGCTTTAATAAGTCCTTCCTTACATGAGCTCAGGAAGATATTGTTCTTTATCCTAAAAGTGTTATGTTTTTGCCTTTCACATTTAAGTCTTTGATCTGGCTGGAATTCATTTCTGTATATGGTACAAAGTAAGATCTCAGGATATTTTTTACCACATAAATAACCCTCTATCCCAACACTATATATTGAAAATGTCCCTGCACTGTTGTTGTATTACTAGCTCTGTTATATATCAGGTGGTCATGTAAGCATGGGTGTTTTTATGGGTTCTCTCTTTTGTTCCTTTGGTCTTTTTGGCTTGCAATATATCAGAATCAGTATCACATTTTGCTTTTTAATATCTTGCTATATGGTACAATATGAGAACAATTCCTTCCACCTTGTTCTTCTTTAAAACTGTTTGTGTACTTTTGATACTTTGTTTTGGGGCGCCTGGGTGGCTCACTCAGTTAAGTGTCCGACATCAGCTCAGGTCATGATCTCATGGTTCGTGGGTTCGAGCCCTGCATTGGGTTCTGTGCTGGCAGGTCAGAGCCTGGATCCTGTTTCAGGTTCTGTGTCTCCTTTTCTCTCTGCCCCTCCTGCTCATGCTCTGTCTCTCTCTGCCTCAAAAGTAAATAAAGTATAAAAACAATTTTGGTACTTTGTTTTTCCATGGAAATTTTAGAATCAGCTTGTCAAGTTACACACACACACACACACACACACACACATACAGACACGCATACACACATATTCTCTTATGTGATTTCAATTGAGATTCCATTATGTATTTACTTTTCTAATTTTTAAAAAAATATTTATTTATTTTTGAGAGACAAAAACAGAGTGTAAGCAGGCGAGGGTCAGAGAGAGGAGACACTGAATTCAAAGCAGATTCCAGGCTCTGAGAAAGCTGTCAGCACAAAGCCCGACGTGGGGCCCTAACCCAGGAACTATGAGATCATGACCTGAACTGAAGTCAGACACTCAACCTCCTGAGTCACCCAGGTGCCCTGTAAATTGTTTTTAAGTGTATTTATTTATGAAAGAGAGACAGAATGTGTGGGGGAGGGGCAGCCAGAGAGGGAGACACAGAATCTGAAGGAGGCTCCAGGCTCTGAGCTGTCAGCACAGAGCTTGACGCGAGGCTTGAACTCACAAACCGTGAGAGCATGACCTGAGCCGAAGTCAGACGTTTAACCAACTGAGCCATCCAGGTGCCCTGAGATTCCATTAAGTATTTAAATGAATTGTGGACAGTTGACATATTTGCACTATGAATCTTCAGATCTTCAAGTGTGAATATGGTATATCTTTCCATTCATTTAATTATTCTTTAATGTCTTTTACCTAATTTCTATTTTAACATTTTGTGAGTCTAAATAGTGTTTTTTTCCCTTAATTTTTAAACAACTTTTTTGAGGTATGTAATTTACACGTGATAAAATTCACCTGTTGTAAGTGTACGATCAGGTGATTTTTAGTAAATTTATTGAATGACACAATCATCAGCACAATCCAATTTTAAGACATTTTCATCACTCTGCAAAATTCCCTTGAGTATACTTGCAGTAAATCACCCCCATGCCTACCCCAAGCCTTCTGTCTCTATAAATTTGTTGTATATATGTGTTTCATTTAAATGGAATCTTAACAATACGTGATTTTGGAATTTGGCTTCTTTCAGATAGCATGTTCTCAAAGTTTGTTCATGTTGTAGCCTATATCATCAGTTCATTCCTTTTTATTACTAAATAGTTTTCCATTATATGGTTTTACCACATTTTGTTTATCCTTTCACCACTTGATGGCATTTGGGTGATTCTACTTTTTGGCTACTATAAACTTTGAAGTCCAGGTTTTTGTGTGGATATGTTTTCATTTCTCTTGAGTGAATGGAGTTTCTAGATCATATGATAATTCTATGTATAACTGTTTGAGGAACTGCCAAACTGTTTTCCGATATGGTTCTATCATTTTACTTTCTCATCAGTGATGTTCTTCTTTACAACCTTTCTAACACTTGTTATTCCCTTTTTTTTCTCCCACAGCCATACTAGGGAATATGTACTAATACTTCCTTTTGGTTTTAATTTGAATTTCTATAATAACAAATAATCATGAATATTTGTCATCTGTTTATTAGCCATTCTTATGTCTTTCATGAAGTGTCCTCATTTTTTGATGAGGTGTCTGTTTTCGTAGTATGAGTGGTAAAGGTTCGTTATGTATTCTGAATACAAGTACTTTATAAGTTATATGATTTGCAAATATTTTCTTCCAGTCTGTAGCTTGTCTTTTTATTTTCTTAATGGTGTCTTTTGAAGCACCAAAGTTATAAATTTTTTTAATATTTATTTATTTTTGAGAGAGAGAGAGACATACACAGTGTGAATAGGGGAGGGGCAGAGAGAGGGAGACACAGAATGCGAAGCAGGCTCTGAACTGTCAGCACAGAACTCAGTGCGGGGCTCAAACTCACAAACTGTGAGATCATGACCTGAGTCGAAGTTGGACGCTTAGCTGACTGAGCCACCGAGGCGCCCCCCAAAGTTTTAATTTTAATGATGTTCATTTATCAATTTGTTCCTTTATGACTTGGCTTTTTTGGTATCATATCTAAGAAATCTTTGGTGAACCCAAGGTCAGAAAGATATTCTTCTATATTTTCTTCTAGAGTATATATTGTTTTAGCTCTTAAAATTAGAACCATTATCCATTTTGAGTTAATTTTTATATGTGAGATAAACATCCTATTTTTAAATGTGCATATCCAATTATCCCAGCACCATTTATTATAAAGACTATTATTTCTCCCATTGAATTGTCTTGGCATCTTTGCAGAAAATAAATTGGCCATAAATGTAAGAGTTTATTTCAGGACACTTGTTTTGATTCCATTGATGTATACACCTATCCATATACTCTGAATATCTTTACCTTTATAGTAAATTTTGAAATCAGGTTAGTATAACTCCTCCAATTTTGTTCCTGTTTTTCAAAATCGCTTTGGTTATTCTAGGTCCTTTGGATTTCCATGTAAATTTTAGAAGCTTGTCAAGTTTTCTATTAAAAAACAAAGGTGCTGATATTTGAAAAGGATAGTGTTGAGTCTGTAATTCAATTTGGGGAGAAGTGGCCATTTTAATAATATTAATCTAATCCATGAGCATGGAATGTCTTCTATAATTTTTTTCAGCAATATTTTATAGTTTTAAGTTTACAAATATTTTATGTGTATTCTTAAATATTTTTTTTCATTTTTGATGTCCTGAAAATTATTTCATTTTCTGATTGTGACATATATCTAATAGAAATACAGTTAATTATTGTATATCTATCTTGCATTCTTGATCTTGTAATATTCTTTTATTAATTCTGTACTTTTATTGAGAATACCTTGGTATTTCTCCATAGATAATTATGTTACCTATGAATAAGACAGTTTTACTTCTTTGTCTCCAATCTGGATGTCTTATTGTTTTTGTTTTTGCCTCCTTGCATTGTCTAGAACCTTCAGTACAGTGTTGAATGGAAGTCGTGAAAATAAGCATCCTTGCCTTGTTCCCAGTCTTCGGGAGAAAACATTCAGTTTTTAACCATTAACTATGATCTTAGCTCTAGGTTCTTTGTACATGATCTTTAGCATTATAATACATTACTTTCTTGTGGTTGCCATAACTATTATAAACTTAATGGCTTAAAGCAACTAATTTCTTCTTTTACAGGTCAGAAATTGTAAAATCAAGTTGTCCATAGGGCTGCCTTCCTTCTGGAGTTCTCTAGGGAAGCCTTTTCCAGCATCTAGACCCACATGTAATTCCTTGGCTCATGGCCCTTTTCTCACATTACTTCAAATTCTGTTTCCGTTACTACATCTACTATTCTGTCTCTGACTCTCTGCCTTCTTCTTTATAAGGACCCTTGTGATTATATGGGGCCCTACCTACATAATCCAGGATACTCTCCTAACTCAAGATCTGTAATTTACTCACATCTGTAGAATCTCTTTTGCCATGTAACATTTTTCATAGATTCCAGGAATTAGGATGTGGACATTTTTGGGGTGTCATTCAGCCTAAAAGATGCAGGCTGAGGATGTACCCTTGTATTCATATTTAATTGAGGTTTTTTTCAATCATGAATGATTGTTGGATTTTGTTTAATACTTTTTCTGCACCTACTATAGTGATCATGTGGTTTAATGTTCATATCTATTAATAGGATATATTCATTGCTTTTTTTAGATGCGGAAACAATCTTTCTGGGATAAATTCCACTTATATGTATATAATCATTTCTATATGTTGCTGGATTAGGCTTGCTAATATTCTGTTAAGGACTTTTATATCTGTTCATGAGGGATATTTCTCTGTGGTTTTCTTTGCTTGTGAGGTGTTTGTTTAGCTTTGGTTTCAGTATAGTACTGTCATCATACAATAAGTTGGAAAAGATTCTCTCCTCTGGTTTCTGAGAGTGTTTGTGCATGATTGATATTATGTCTTTAAATATTTGGTAGAGCTCAAATGAAGACATCTGGACCTGGACTTTTCTTTGTGGGCAGATTGTTGATTACTAATTCAACCAATTTCCTTATTATGGTTTATTCAACTATTCTGTTTATTTTTGTGTCTGCTTGGTAATTTGTATTTTTCTATGAGTTTGTTCATTCACCTAAGCTTTCTAATTTGTGGGCCTGAAGTTATTTATAATATTCCCTTATACTCGTTTCCAATTCTAAAGGGTCAGTAATGGTGCCTCATCTTCAGTTATTTTTTTAGATAGTTTATTGTCAAGTTGGTTTCCATATAACACCAGTGCTCATCCCCACAAGTGCCCTCCTCCATGCCCATCACCCCCCTTCCCCTCTCCCCCACACCCATCTGCCCTCAGTTTGTTCTCAGCATTCAAGAGTCTCTATGGTTTGTCTCCCTCCCTCTCCCCCACTATTTTTCCCCTTCTTCTCCCCCGTGGTCCTCCATTAAGTTCCTCATAATCCACCTATACATGCAAACATATGGTATCTGTCCTTCTCTGCCTGACTTATTTCACTCAGCATAACACCCTCAAGTTCCATCCATGTTGCTACACATGGCCAGATTTCATTCTTTCTCATTGCCATGCAGCATTCCATTGTATAGATAAACCACATCTTCTTGAGCCATTCATCCGTTGATGGACACTTAGGCTCTTTCCATGTTTTGGCTATTGTTGAGAGTGCTGCTATGAACATTGGGGTACATGTGCCCCTATGCATCAGCACTCCTATATCGCTTGGGTAAATTCCTAGGAGTGCTACTGCTGGGTCATAGGGGAGTTCTAGTGTTAATTTTTTGAGGCATCTTCACAGTGTTTTCCAGAGGGGCTGCACCAGTTTTCATTCCCACCAACACTGTAGGAGGGTGCCCGTTGCTCCACATTCTCACCAGCATCTAGAGTCTCCAGATTTGTTCCTTTTAGCCACTCTGACCGGCGTGAGGTCATATCTCAGTGTGGTTTTGATTTGTATTTCCCTGATGAGGAGGGACACTGAGCATCATTTCATGTGTCTGTTGGCCATCTGGATGTCCTCTTTAGAGAAGTGTCTGTTCATGTCTTCTGCCCATTTCTTCACTGGATTATTTGTTTTTTGGATGTGGAGTTTGGGGAGTTCCTTATACATTTTGGATACTAGCCCTTTATCTGCTATGTCATTTGCAACTATCATTTCCCATTCTGTCAGTTGCTTATTAGTTTTATGGATTGTTTCCTTTGCTGTGCAGAAGCTTTTAATCTTGATGAGGTCCCAATAGTTCATTTTTGCTCTTGATTCCCTTGCTTTTGGGGATGTGTCAAGTAAGCAATTGCTGCGGTGGAGGTCAAGGAGGTTGTTTCCTGCTTTCTCCTCTAGGGTTTTGATGGTTTCGTGTCTCACGTTCAGGTCCTTTATCCATTTTGAGTTTATTTTTGTGTATGGTGTGAGAAAATGATCTAGTTTCATTCTTCTGCATGTTGCTGTCCAATTCTCACAGCACCATCTGTTAATGAGGCTGTCTTTTTTCCATTGGATACTCTTTCCTGCTTTGTCAAAGATTGGTTGGCTGTTTATTAGTGGGTCCAAATCTGAGTTCTCTATTCTATTCCATTAGTCTATGTGTCTGTTTTTGTGCCAATACCATACTGTCTTGATGATGACAGCTTTGTAGTAGAGGCTAAAGTCTGGGATAGTGATGCCTCCTGTTTTGGTTTTCTTCGTCATTTTACTTTGGCTATTCGGGGTCTTTTGTCATTCCATACAAATTTTAGGATACTTTGTTCTACTTTTGAGAAGTATGCTGGTGCAATTTTGATTGCGATTGCATTGCATGTGTAGATTGCTTTGGGTAGTAAAGACATTTTAACAATATTTCTTTTTCTGATCCATGAACATGGAATGTTTTTCCATTTCTTTGTGTCTTCCTCAATTTCCTTCGTTAAAGTTTTCTATAGTTTTCATCATACAGGTGTCTTATATCTTTGGTTAGGGTTATTCCTAGCTATTTTGTGGTTTTTTTGTGAGATGGTGAATGGGATCAGTTACTTGATTTGTGTTTCTGTTGCTTCATTATTGGTGTATAAAAATGCAACCGATTTCTGTACTTTGATTTTGTACCCTGCAACTTTGCTGAATTCTTAGATCAGTTCTAGTAGGCTTCTGGTGGAGTCCGTCGGGTTTCTATGTAGAGTATCATGTCGTCTGCGAAAAGTGAAAGTTTGACTTCTTCTTTGCCCATTCTGATGCCTTTTATTTCCTTTTGTTGCATGATAGCTGATGCTAGGACTCCCAAAACTATGTTAAACAACAGTGGTGAGAGTGGACATCCCTGTTGTGTTCCTGATCTCAGGGGGAAAGCTCTCAGATTTTCCCCGTTGAGGATGATGTTAGCTGAGGGCTTGTCATAGATGGCTTTTATGATGTTTAAGTTCCTTCTGTCCCAGCTTTCTCGAGGGTCTTGATTAAGAAGCGATGCTGTATTTTGTCAAATGCTTTTGTGCATCTATTGACAGGATCATATGGTTTTTATCTTTTCTTTTGTTGATGTGATGTATCACATGGATTGATTTGTGAATATTGAACCAGCCCTGGAGCCCAGGAATGAATCCCACTTGATCATGGTGGATAATTCTTTTATGTGCAGTTGAATTCGATCTGCAAGTATCTTGTTGAAGATTTTTACATCCGTATTCATCATGGATATTGGCCTGTAGTTCTCTTTTTTTTTCTGGGTCTCTGTCTGGCTTGAGAATCAAAGTGATGCTGGCTTCATAAAATGAGTCCAGAAGTTTTCCTTCAATTTCTGTTGTTGGGAATAGCTTGAGAAGAATGGGTATTAATTCTGTTTTAAATGTCTGGTAGAATTCCCCAGGGAAGCCATCTGGCCCAGGGCTCTTATTTCTTGGGAGATTTTTGATAACTGATTCAATTTCTTCACTAGTTATGGGTCTGTTCAGATTTTCTATCTCTTCCTGTGTGAATATTGGTAGTGAGTGTGTGTTTAGGAATTTGCCCATTTCTTCTAAGTTGTCCAATTTGTTGGCATATAATTTTTCATAGTATGCCCTGATGGTTGCTTGTATTTCTGAGGGGTTGGTTGTAATAAGTCCATTTTCATTCATGATTTGTCCATTTGAGTGCTCTCTCTTTTCTTTTGAGAGGCCTGGCTAGAGGTTTGTCAATTTTGTTTCTTTTTTCAAAAAACCAACATTTGTTTCTTTGATCTGTTCAACCGGTTTTCTTTTGTTTTGTTTTGTTTTGTTTTTTGATTTCTATATTGTTGATTTCTGCCCTGATTTTTATTATTTCTCTTCTCCTACTGGGTTTGGGGTGCTCTTGTTACTCTCCCTCTAGTTCTGTTATGTGCACTGTTAGATTTTGCACTTGTGCTTTTTCTAATTTCTTGATATAGGCCTGGAGTGCAATGTACTTTCCTCTTAGGACTACCTTTGTCACATCCCATAGAGTTTGGATTGTTGTGTTTTCATTTTCATTTGTTTCCATGTATTTTTTAAAAAAATATTTATATTTATTTCTAGGAGAGAGAGAGAGAGAGAGACAGCGTGAGCAGGGGAGGGTCAGAGAGAGAGGGAGACACAGACTCTGAAACAGGCTCCAGGCTCTGAGCTGGCAGTCAGCACCGAGCCCGACGCGGTGCTCGAACCCATGAATCGCGAGATCATGACCTAAGCGAAAGCCGGACGCTCAACCGACTAAGCCACCCAGGCGCCCCTCCATGTATTTTTTAAATTTCTTCTCTAAATGCCTGTTTGGCCCATTTGTTCTTTAGTAGAGTGTTCTTTAACTTCCATGTCTTTGGAGGTTTTCCAGACTTCCTCATGTGATTGATTTCAAGTTTCATAGCATTGTGATCTGAAAGTGTGCATGGCATGATCTCAATTCTTTTATCTTCATTGAGGGCTGCTTTATGTCCCACTATGTGATCTATCTTGGAGAATGTGCCATGCGCACTTGAGAAAAAGTGAATTTCATGGCCTCAAGATGTAGAGTTCTAAATAAATCTGTCAAATCTGTCTGGTCCAATGTGTCATTCAGGTCTAACGTTTCTTTAGTGATTTTCTGTCTAGTTGATGTATCCATTGCTGTAAGTGGAGTATTAAAGTCCCCTGCAATTAGCACATTCTTATCCATAAGATTGTTTCTGTTTGTGATTAATCGTTTTATATATTTAGGAGTTCCCATATTTGGTGTGTAGACATTTATAATTATTAGCTCTTCCTGATGGATGGACCCTGTAATTATTATATAATGCCCTTCTTCATCCCTTGTTACTGTCTTTACTTTAAAGTTCAGTTTGCCTGATATAAGTATGGCTACTCCAGCTTTCTTTTGACTTCCAGTAGCATGATAGATATTTCTCCATCCCCTTACTTTCAATCTGAAGGTGACCTCCAGTCTAAAATGAGTTTCTTGTAGACAGCAAATAGATGGATTTTGTTTTTTTTATCCATTCTGCCTACCCTAAGTCTTTGATTGGGGCATTTCGCCCATTTACATTCAGTGTTATTATTGAAAGTATGATTTTAGAGTCATCGTGTCCTTTGTGGGATTTATGCTTGTGGTGGTGTCTTTGGTATCTTGCGTACCTTGCAACATTTCCCTCATAGAGCCCCCTTAGGATTTCTTGTAGGGCTGGTTTAGTGGTGATGAATTCTTTCCATTTTTGTTTATTTGGAAAGACTTTTATCTCTCCTTCTTTTCTGAATGACAGGCTTGCTGGATAGAGGATTCTTGGCTGCATTTTTTTTCTGTTCATCACATTGAAGATTTCCTGCCATTCTTTTCTGGCCTGCCACGTTTCAGTAGATAGGTCTGTTACCACTCTGATAGGTTTCCCTTTCTATGGTAGTGCCCTTTTCTCCCTAGCTGCTTTCAGAATTATCTCTTTGTGCTATTATATTTTGCCAGTTTCACTAAGATATGTCATGCAGAAGATGGATTCAAGTTACATCTGAGGGGAGTTCTCTGTGCCTCTTGTATTTCACTGTCTGTTTCCTTCCCCAGATTGGGAAAGTTCTCTGCCATAATTTGTTCAAGGACTCCTTCAGCGCCTTTCCCCCTCTTCCTCTCTGGAATTCCTATGATACATATATTGTACTGTTTGATTGTATCACTGAGCTTTCAAAGTCTCCTTTCGTGTTCCTGGATCAGTTTATCTTTCTTTTTCTCAGTTTCCTCTTTTTCCATAATTGTGTCTTCTAAATCACTTATTCTCGGGGCGCCTGTGTGGCTCAGTCGGTTAAGTGTCCGACTTTGGCTCAGGTCATGATCTCATGGTTCGTGGGTTCGAGCCCCACGTCAGGCTCTGCTGACAGCTAGCTCAGAGCCTGGAGCCTGCTTCAGATTCTGTATCTCCCTCTTTTTCTGACCCTTTCTGTTCACGCTGTCTCTCCCTCTCTGTCTCAAAAATAAAACTTATTTAAAAAGTTAAATCACTTATTCTCCTTTCTGCCTCTTCAGTCCGTGCATTGGATGCCTCCATTTTATTATGTATCTCATTTATAGCATTTTTTAATTCATTACAACTATTTTTAAGCTCCATAGTCTTTGTAGCAATAGTTTCTCTGATGTCTTCCATGCCTTTTTCTAGCCCAGTGATTAATTTTATGACTATTGTTCTAAATTCTTGTTCAGTTATGTTGCTTATATCTGTTTTGAGCAGTTCTTTAGCTGTCATTTTTTCCTGGAATTTCTTTTCCTGTCAAACTCCTGGATTCTGTATGGGTTCCTATGGCTTCAGGCCTTCTCCATTTATGAGATGGGGGTGAATGAAATGTACTGAGCACCCTACTTCTCCTCCATCTTTCCTCCCTCCCACCTCATCTTTAATTCTTGATGTTAGTCATTTTTGTCTTCTCTCTTATTTTCTTGGTTGGTCTAGCTAAGGGTTTGCTATTTTGTTAACTTTTCAAAGAATCAGCTTTTGCTTTCATTGGTTTTCTCTCTTTTTCTGTTTTCTGTTGCACTGATTTATTCCCTGATCTTTATTATTTTCTTCTTTTTCCTTGCTTTGTGTTTAGTTTGCTCTTTTTCTGGTTTCCTAAGTTTGGTAGCTCAGATTATAGGTTTGAAAACATTCTTCTTTTCTGATATAGGTGTTTAAAGCAACAGATTTCTCTCTCAGCATTGTTTTAGCTGCATCTATAAATTTAGATATATGATGTTTTCCTTTTCATTTAGTTCAAAATATTTTTAAATTTTCCTTTGTAAGTTCTTTGACTTATGAAGTATTTAGGATTGTGTTTGCTTAATTTCTAAATATGTGTGTTTTCTCAGATTTCTTCCAGCAGTTGAGGTCTAATGTGATTCCATTGTGGTCAGAAAAATAGTTTGTATGATTTCAGACTTTTCAAATTTTTTGAGTTATATTCCCTACTTTGGAGCCCTAACCCTAATATCAGCATGATAGATTCCCTCAGTTCTTTAAGTCATATCTCTCAAACGTCACTTTCTCAAAGAGGCTTACCGAGACCAACATTAAAATAGCATCTACCAGGGGCGCCTGGGTGGCTTAGTTGGTTAAGCGTCCGACTTTCGCTTAGGTCATGATCTCGCGGTTGTGGGTTCGAGCCCCGCGTCGGGCTCTGTGCTGACTGCCAGCTCAGAGCCTGGAGCCTCTTTTGGTCTGTGACTCCCTCTCTCTCTGACCCTCCCCTGCTCACGCTGTCTTTCTCTCTCTCCTAGAAATAAATAAAAAACATTAAAAAAAAATTAAAATAGCATCTACCAGTACTACCACCCCCTAAGCATTTCCAGTCACCCATTATGCTGCTGTGTTGTTTTCACAGCACTCATAACCTTCTAACATTCTATATAATTCACCAAGCTCCATAAAGTTAGGGATCTTTATTTTATATAGCTATATCCCAAGAACCTACCTGAATCATAATAGTCACTAAATATATATTTTTGAATGTATACATTAGAATATTTATCCACTTGGTCATATGTAGCTGAATTTTCTTCACTTTCATTAGAATATAGTATTTCAGGGGCGCCTGGGTGGCTTAGTCGGTTAAGCGTCCGACTTTCGCTTAGGTCATGATCTCGCGGTTCGTGGGTTCGAGCCCCGCGTCGGGCTCTGTGCTGACTGCCAGCTCAGAGCCTGGAGCCTGTTTCGGAGTCTGTGACTCCCTCTCTCTCTGATCTTCCCCTGCTCACACTGTCTCTCTCTCTCTCTGCTAGAAATAAATAAAACATTAAAAAATATATATATAGTATTTCATTATATAAACTGACTACAATTTTATAATTGATTCTTAGATTGACATTTACATTTTTGCTCATTTCAGGCTATTATAAATAGCATTAATATAAACATTCTTACTATTGTATCCTGGTACACATATGCCTAAATTTTTCTAGGGTATATATGTAAGAATGGAAATGATTTATCATATTATGAGTATATATTCAACATTAGTAGATAATGTTATAGTGATTTGCGCTATGGGTGTACATTCCTACCAGCAATGTATGAGGGTTCTGTTTTCTCTATAATTTCACTAACCTGTGATATTGGTATTCTTTCCAATTTTTTGCCAACATGGTAATTTTCTGCTAGTATCTCATTACCTTCTTAATTAACATTTCCCTGAATTCTAATATCATTGAGCACTTTTGCATATAATTATTAGTCATGTATGTCTCTTTTGTGAGGCATTTTTTTTCAATCATCTGCCCCTTTTCTTAATGGTTATTTGTGCAGCAAACATCTCTTCCCATTCTATGACTTTTCTCCCTTTATGATATTTTTAACGAGCAGAAGTTTTAAGTTGTAATGTAGTTGAATGTGCTAATAGTTTCCTTAATGGTTAGTGCTTTGGGGTCTTAAGAAATCCTTTTCTAAATATTCTTATACCTTGCTGGTGGAAAAGCAGAATAGTACAACTCCTACAGAGTGGAATTTAGTAATATATGGGAAAAGTACATATACATTTATTCTTTTTCTCAGCAATGCCACCTCTTATAATATATTTCAAAGATATACTGGAAAATACAAAATCCTGTATGCACAAGGCTGTTTGTCAGGGCATTATTCATACAAGCAAAAAAGATGGGATACAACACTAATGTGCATCAGTAGAGGAGTAGTTGAACAAACTAGTACATCCACACAGTAGAGTACCGTGCAGTTACCTAGAGGAAGGAGAAGAGCTCTACACTTTAATATAGTTATTTCCAGGATATATTATTAAGTGCAAAAAAGAAAGTTGTAGAACAGCGTTTATAGTAAGTCACCTTTTATGTAGAAGAGGGGTGTAACTAATGAGTTATAGATACACACATGTATGTATTGTATGTGTTCCCCGTATTTGCTTATATTTAAAAAAAAAAAAAAAAACTGAGCTCCTGGGGGACACCGTTAGTTGAGCATCTGAGCATCCAACTCATGATTTCAGCTTGGGTTCCTGATCTCATGGTTCAGGAGATTGAGCTCCATGTAGGGCTCTGCACTGACAGTACAGAGCCTGCTTGGGATTCTCTCCCTCTTTCTGCCCCTCCCCAGCTCCCATGCGTGCTATCTCACTTTCTCTTTCAAAAATATAAATAAATAAACATTTAAAAAAGAAACAATGGGGGCACCTGGGTGGCTCAGTGTGTTAAGCATCCAACTTCAGCTCAGGTCATGATCTCACTTTTTATGGGTTTGAGCCCCAACTCAGGCTCTGTGCTGACAGCTCAGAGCCTGGAACCTCCTTCGGATTCTGTGTCTCGCCCTCTCTCTGCTCCTCCCCTGCTCATGCTGTCTCTCTGTCTCTCAAAAATAAACAAACACCAAAAAAATTTTTTTCAATAATAAAAAAGAAACAAACCATAATGTCAAAACCTAATAAAAATTATTATTTATGGACAAGGAAAGGAATGGGATGAAGGGAACAGAGGTAGAGGTGAGACTTCTGTGAAGGTACTGTATTACACAGTTCTCACTTTAGACTCAGATAATGTTCTGCATAATTTAAAAAATACTGAAAATGGGGAAAAATCAATTCCTAAAGTGCATAAATAACCTGAAGCAAATGAACCTAACTATAAATAAATTTGGTAGCATAACCATACAGAGAAAAGTTCTGTAAAGTGACTTTAAAACAACATTTGTACATTTCTAATGGGATATATTTTAAGAACTAAAGTAACTTCAGAGACGTATAAAACTGCATTCAGTAGTTCTGTTATTGATAGTTATATTAGTATTGTTATTGACATTTTAAAATTCTATAAAAACCAAGAAGTTTGAGTAAAAACCTTGAATCTTAAATTAAAAGTGGACATACCAGTATGAGCTCAATGATTTATTTTTCTTTTAAAAGAATTTCCTAGCTTTGTCCAGTGAAAAGGCCTAGAAGCAACAACTCAACAGCTGTGAACACACCTACCAACACATTGTGGTTTCTAAATACTGTTATTCATTAAAAGGAGCCAGGGTCCTTGGAGAGATAATCTAGGTTTGAGTCAGGGAATATTTAAAATGAATTTGGGATACCTTGCTATGCCAAAAAAACTGGAAAGCAACACAGGAGCCAATTTGAAGGGACTTAATGGTCCCAAGTAGGATAATTTGACCACTAAAAAGAATAAAGAGTACATTTAATTGAAACACATCAAACATATGAAAATGATCTCAAATTATACTAAAAATAATCACTGGTTACCATTGGACATTTCTAAGGTACCAACTCATTACTCTTCATAGTTGGTAAATACTGGGGAAAAAGTCAAGCATTTGTCTTGCCTTTCCTATATAAACTGTATATGGGGAAACCAAATAATTGATGGTAAGTTCATTATAGGATTCTAGATAATAAATACAACAGAAATAATAGAATTAATAAACACAAAATAAATAATATAACTAGTGGAGTTCCATTTTGCAACTCTTAATAAATTAATAGATCTAGGCAATGGTCATCCATGGATGCAAATCCCATTAGGTGAATGGAATAACTTCACAGTGGAGGGATCAGACTAACACCGCCTGAATCTGCTGATCAACTTTAGCATCATTTAAGTGGGACCACTAAACATTATGTGCCTTATGACATGACATAATAGGAAATACATTTCTATCTATGGAAGATCGTTGCCTAAAATATTGAGCCTAAATTCAATTAAATCTTTAGGTCAGCACTATCTTAATGCAGTGTTCCACAATGATGTAAATGGTTTCTTTCTATTCTACCCATTATGGTATCCACTAGCTACATATGTCTATCGAGCATTTGAAATGTGACTAGTTTAACTGGGGAGCTGACATCTAAAACATTAATTTAAATAGATTTATGTAGCCAATGACTATTGTCTTAAATAGCATAGCTCTAGATTTAACTGCTAGTTTGTATGAAATAGAGGGGATTAAGGAACAAGTGAAACAATAACATGAGGAACACTAAGTCAAATTTCATTTGTTCTCTGGACAAATGATGTGCTTCCTCCAATAATTCAATGGGATGTGGAAAAAATGAGTTGGAGGGGTGTAAATAAGGGGCACTGTCTTAAAATAGAATAGACTAAAGAGCTATAACTGCCAAAGCCTGGTTTAGATTCTGCATTGAACAGCCAAGTGTAAAAAGATACCTTTGAGAAAATCAGAGCCATTTGAATATGAACTCGGTCGTAGATGATACCAAGGAATTATTATTAATTCTGTGGAGTGGGATAATGCCATACTTGTTACATTTTTATGTCCTTATCAGTTAGGTGCATGTACTTGCATGACTCATTGTGAGCACCTCCTTAGATTTTGCACCCGAGGCGCCTCACTTGCCTCACCATAGTTCCAACCTTGCTTGAGATACACTGCATTAAACTAGCTATATACTACTGTCATTTGTCAAAGGTTGTAAACCCTTGCCCCAACAGAGTTTCTATATCTGAGATCCAAGATTTAATTTTTATTTATTTGTCAAAGGTTTTCTTGGTAGGCTTTGTAGAACTTCCCTATCTCTTTGTCTTGATCTAGATGAACCCCAAAAGAAGAACAAAGGTGATCCCATGAACAACCTGGAAAGTTTTTACCAAGAGATGATAATGAAAAAACGTCTTGAAGAGTTTCAACTTATGAGAGGTGAACCCTTTGCTTCCCACTCACTGGTCTCAGCTACGTCAGTGGGAGATAGTGGCACAGCTGAGAACCCGTCATTACTCCAGGACAAGGGAAAACAGGCAGCACAGGGTAAAGGTCCCAGTCTCCATGTGGCAAAAGGTATTGATAATTCACCTGAGCAGTATTGGACTGGGCCTAAGAAGCTGACGCAGCCAATAGAATTTGTCCCAGAAGATGAGATCCAGAGAAATCGTTTGTCAGAGGAAGAGATCCGAAAAATTCCTATGTTTTCTTCATATAATCCAGGGGAGCCAAACAAGGTATAGGCCAAACCAAGAAAAAAACATGGGTTGTTTTAATTTTTCTTTACCTCTACCTAAATTAATACTTTTAAATTAGCTTTGATTATACCAAGGAATCGTGACATAGGCATAGTGATTGTGTTTTTCCTTGACTTTGACTATTAATTCTCTTCATACTATATAAGTAGCGTTATTTCCTATGATGTTCTTTGTGGTTTCCTAAGGTCCTAAGCTACCCTTAGAATTTTAAAGAAATTTTGATGAGATTCTAGTCCATACCCACTAGAGTCCCCGAACTGAAGGAAAAGTAACCTCCAGTTTCCTAGGCTAGTAATAAATCAAGTATTATTCATAAGACTACCATATCAGGTAGCCATGCTGCCTCTGAAATTAGTCAATAAATAATTGGTCACCTGGTTGTGAGTAGGGTTTACTGTCTTAGCATGAGTTTTTTCTTTAGAATGCTTTACCTGTCTTTCATATGACATATGATTTTAAATTGCTGATAGCTAAGCAGCAAAGTGAAAGTGCAGGGCCTCTAAGGCTTGAGAAACTGACAAATATATAAGAATTGTAAACAATCCTTGTTTTATTGATCACATCATTATTTCACATTATTGGTGTATGTTACATCCAGAATGGAAAACTTTGTTATGTCACCCAAAGAGGCAACACAAGCCTCTGGAGCATATACTTGGCTGTGTTTAATTTAAAAAACAAAACCAAAAAAATAATGTTAGCTTCTGGCTGTCCCTGAATTTAAAAAAAAAGACATTGTAGATGAAGGATATTAAGGCAGTTCCTCTGAATGACTGCATTTCTAATATATTCTTGCTGTTCATGGGCAGCTTGATTTATTATAAGGGCAGTGTTTTTAATTATAAAATGTTACTAATATACAAAAAGGTAGTGAATAGTATAGCACATACCCTTATACCTAGCCACCCATCTTAATCGGTTCCTCAGTTTCCCTAATCGGTTCCTCAGTTTCCCTATTTCCTTAATTAGAAAAACAGAGCCTTAGAGACACACCTGAAGGCTTCCAGGTATCCCTCACTAATCCCGTTTCCCTATTTCCTCTACAGAGGTAACTACTGTCCTGAATTTGCTACTTATCATCCTGATGCATGTTTTTATGTTTTTACTACATATTTATATATTCATAAACAACATATAGCTTTACATATTTTAAAACTATGTAGATATCATGCTCAACATATTCTTCTATAACTTGCTTTTTTGACTCAATATACATAATATTTTTGAAACATTTAATAATATAAGGAACTATGGAGTATTACATTGTAGAACTACACTATAATTAAAATTTATCCATTCTCCTGAAGATATTTTTTCTTTTTCTTTTTCCTATTACAGACCATTCTGCAACAAACATTGTACATATCTCCTGTTGCATATGTACAAGAGTTTCTCTAGGACAGTTTTTCAAACTTGAGGTTACAGTTAATAGGGCACAATAAGCAATTTTTCTAATGAAACAAAATAGAATAGAAAATATCAAAGTACATTCTGTAGAGTAAGGGGGTCTTGACTGTTTCTGGAAGCTTTTGGTTTGTATGTGTGTGTGTGTGTGTGTGTGTGTGGTATATATGTGTGCCTGAATGTAAAATACATTTCTTCCTATAAATCTCAGTCAAAAAAACTGGAAAAATATTGCTCTCTTGCAGTGATTCTTAAATGTCAGTATGCACCAGAATCACCCAGAAGGCTTGTTAAAACAGATTGCTGGGCTCCACCTTCAGAATTTCTTACTTGGTAGACCTGGAGTAGGGCCCGAGGATTTGCATTTCCAACAAGCTCCCATGAGGTGCTGATGCTGCTGATCAGTGACATTTTAAGAATCACTGTTCTAGATTACATTCCTAGGAGTGGAATTACTGTGATAAAGGGTATGTATATATTGAACTCCATGAGCAGTGTTTCAGAAATCCTTTTCATATCCTTGCCAAGGCTCTTTAGTGTTGGACTTCTCATTTTTGCCCGTCTAAAATGTCTGAAGGTATCTCACTGAGTTAATTTGCATGTTTCTGATTTCCAATGAAGTTACACTTGTAACCATACATTTATTAGCCTTTCAGTAACCTGTGCATTGCCTGTTCCATTTCCTTTGCCCATTATTTGATTGCTTAGTTTTTCATATTATTTACAGAAATTATTTTTAAATTCTGGATACAACCACATGTTGCTTACTTAGCAAATATATTCTTCCTGTGGGGGGCTTATCTTTTAAACATTATTTCTGATGTCTTTTGTTAAGCAGAAGTCTTTCATTTTAATGTAATCAAATCATCAGTATTTTATTTCATGGTCTGTACCTTTTGAGTCATTTTAAGGAAATCCTCCCCTACAAAACCAACAAGAAGTACACCAACAACCCAATGAAAATGGCCAAAAGATATGAACAGGCAATTCACAGAGGAGAAAACATGAATAACCAATTAATTACAAAATCTTATTAGTAAGCAATCAAAGAAACACAATGAGAAACCGTTTAACACCCAGGAAGTTGGTATACATTTAAAGGCCTGACAATGCCATGTATTGGTGAACATATAGAACAGTAAGAACTCTAATATCCTGCTGGGTGAATATAAATGAAGGCAATCACTTTTATGAACACTGTGGCAATATCTAATAAAATGGAAGTTGTTCATACACTATAAGTCAGCAATCCCACTCCTAGGTATCTATCTTAGAGGAACTCTTACATGTGCACATTAGATGTTATAAAGATACTCAACATAGCATTGTTTATAAATAGCACACTTGTTCATCAGCAGGAGAATGGATAAAGCATAGCATATTCATAAAATAGAAAATGAATAAAATAGAACTACAGGTATCAACATACATGAAACTCACAAACATAATGTTGAATGAAGAAAGCTACTTGCAGACTTCTGGTTGTAGCTCCAATGTGTCAAGTGCTTGGAAGTTATCACTCATGTCTTATAACAAGAAAAAGAGCTGAACAAACAAAACAGCAATGACTTTTCTTGGATGCATCAGAGAATTGAAGTCACAGAGCAAACTGCAACCCAGAGTCTGAAAAGACAGGCAATTACAGAGAATCACAGCACAGATCTGCTTTTCAGGAGCAGAAAGCACTGAAGCTATAAACTGATAGG
>JAESUZ010001398.1:0-128975 GCA_017311185.1 Proteles cristata cristata
TTTTCACATCGTCACCAACTTTTGCTGTAAGCACTCTTTTTAGTTTCAACCATGCCAGTAAGTTTGTAGCGGTATTTCACTTTGATTTTGATTTGCATTTCCTCCACAACTAATAATTTGAGTATCTTTCCATGTTCATATTGACCACACAAATGTCTTCTTAGGTGTCTCTATTCAAATGTCATGCCTATTTTGCCACTGAGTTTTGAGAGGTAGCCCTTTCCTTTGGGCTTTTGGTGCCAACTCTATCCTCTTTAATAAAGGAGGTGGCCTAGGACCCAGGACCTACATTCTCTGGCCCCATGTTGTTAGCAGCAGCCCTGTGGCTCTCTGAGTCACCACAGGAATTATTATTTCTTTTTCTCAAAGGATAACATGTGTCCACAGCCAAACAGCTCTAGCTCTGTTGGCCCACTTCCTGCCTGTAGAGTCCCAGAATTCTGACAGCCTTCTTCATTTCATCCCGTCTCTGTCCCCTTCCATCCAAGCTAACAGTTTTTCTGCTTAAGTGGTTGATTGGATGTATGAGTTGCATGTCTAACCTCTCCAGCAAAAATTTGTACAGCCAAACTGTGGCCCAGTTTCAGAGCCCACTGTCTGGATAGGCTGAGACTCTTCCAAATCATCAAGTTCTGGTTCCATTTTGCTTAACACTCCCTCTTTTAACTCATTTCTTTTCTACCATATTGGCCATAAGCAGTTAGGAGAAACCAGGCTACATCTTTAAAACTTGTTCCTTGGCTAATTATCCCACTTCATCATTTAAAGTTCTAGTTTCCATCTGATGACAGAAAATAATGCAGCCAAAATTTTTGCCACTTTCACAAAATAATATGTCTGTATTTAAATATATATAGCAGATAAGTGCCATCATGCTGTCTTATTCTTTCCTTTTCTAATACATTTCAATCACTGCCCTGTTTTGATTCACCTATACACACATAAGCACATGCATGTATACAATTCTTTTCAATGTTTGCATGTTAGTTTTATAATGTAGTTTTACATCCTTCTCCATCCTTTAATAATTCTGTGATCTTATAACAAGTTACTTAATTTTCCATACCTCAATTTTCCTATCTAAAAACACCAATGCTGATAAAATATCTACCTCATAGGTTGCTTACAAGAATTGAATTATAATCCTGGAGAGCCATTAAAACAATATTTGACAGATAGTGAGCACTAAATAATTCTTGCCTATTAATTTTCCAAGGTTTAATGCCGGTGCTTATGCCTGTGACCAGAAGTCCTGGACAAGAGAAATTCCTTTTGGCATTGTTAAGAGTGAGATATTTCTTACACGTACTCTCTCTGCTCTTGTTAAGTCCTCATTTATGTGGCACTTTAGCCACTCAGGTGATCATAAAATTTACCATTGACGATATGGAAAAGCAATCACATTCTGGATTACATGGCTGTCACTTCTCACTGTCTTTGCTGCTTCCCTCTTTATCCACTGCCTGATGGGCCCCCTTCCACATGGCACCTCTGAAATTGACAACTTCTGACACATTGCCCAGAAACATCTTGCTTTGAAGTAGCTATGCCACTACCCACTGGCCCTGATATTCAGGGCCTGTAATATGACATCCTTAAAAGTTTCAATCCTCAAAGCAGCAAAATAAAAAACCTTAAGTTCAAAATGAAATTGTATGTAATTCAGTTAATTTTCTTTTTGGAGGAGGAGATAAGGAGTGACAGGAGATCAAAGAGTGTAAGATTTGTACAATCCCAGAAGGTGGTAAACCATTGCTTTGAAGAGCAGGCTAGGGAGAAATTTATTCTCATTTAAAATTTATTAGTAAAAAATTGATTAGTCATTAAATTTATCAATTTTGATTCATCAGTGTTCAGCCAAATAAGTTGTCAGTGAAACAGAACTATATAGTGTATAAATCCTAATCTGACAATTTAATCTATAATCAAGATGTGAATTTCTTAAAACATCTCCAGTTTAAATTCTATAGTGAGATTCTTCTGGGCAGGCATGGAGAATAACATCATGTTGGTTAATTTTTAACTTCCATGTATCAAATCACAATGGTCCTTAAGTTTGCAACATAAATTTTGAGAAAACAGAGTTCAAGGAATCTTCGTCATTATATACGGTATGCTTATACAACTGGCACTTATTTTTAAGAAATAAGATGAGATTTTGCTCTATTTTTGAAACTGGGTACAAGCCAATATAAGGTTAAAGACATAGCATGTTCCTTGGCTTTTCAGACAATTTTTTTTAGAGAAGTTTGCTTTTCAGATGGTTGCTGCATGAACGTGTCTCCCTTTGCTCCACAGCGGCAGTTAAAAATCCATTTGAAGGTTTTAAGCAAAGTTCACTTGATTGTAGGTCAGTACCCGGTGGATAAATCACAAAATTGCTTCAAATAATGTACGTGATTCGCTTTTTCTCTGCTGAAGAGAATCTCTAAACTGAGAGAGCATGAAGTAAGGATTGTTTCCTCACCCCTAAGGTTAATGCCCCTGTCACAGCTGAAATCCCTGTCAAGGAAACACAGAGAAGTAGCTTAAAAATGCAACTGTTTTCATCAATCTGCCACAGGCAGCAGAAAACAAATGATTGTGGTTCCTATCTTCGCCAGTGGCAGAGTGTTTGTTAAAGCACAAAGACAAGAGAAAAGAAAGGGACAAGAAATCCCTTGGCAGAGATCATGAATGAAATATGCCACCAAAAGTGCAGGGCCTTTCAAAAATAATCTCTTGTAATCACTGAAGCCTATTAGAGTGGCAAAGTGGAATGTTTTGGTGAGTGTTGTAGGTGAAAATTCCCTTTATAGTATTAGGCTATTGACCCCCTGCTTCGAGAATAATCTTTCTCAAGCATCATTTTCATCATGTCATCCCTACTCAAGGACCCTTAGGGAAGAGAGCCCTGGTGTCTGCCATATTAAATCCAAACGCTTCATCCTGGCATCCCCAGTGGTTCTCTCCAACTGATTCTTGCCTCTATTGCACCAGCAGACAGGCCCTCTCCAGTCCTTTCAAATATATTGGCTTACTTTACTTCACATATTTTTTTTTCCAGAAACTAGCTTTAAGATTTTTCTTCTCATTCTTTTCCAGCTTTGAATATTCTCATTATTCCAAATGTGCTTACTCAAAAGACACTACTGCATATACTTCCATTCCATGCCTGCTGAATTCTCTAAGATTAGCTTAGAAATTGGCTTCCCTCAGGAAATCTTCTCTGGCCCATACTCCTATTTATTTTCATCCTGTATCCCTCTCAACTCATATTTTCCACTATTTTTATTTTATTTTTAAAATTTATTTATTTTGAGATAGAGAGCACAAGATGGAGAGGGGCAAAGAGAGAGGTAGAGAGAATCCCAAGCAGGCTATATGTTGTTAGTACAGAGCCTGATGTGGGACTCAAACCCATAAACTATGAAATCATGACCTGAGCCCAAATCTGAGCCCTAACCAGTTGAGCCAGACTTGGGCTTTTATATAAATTTATATGTAAATACAAAAATATATAATTTCAAATATATATTTTACACTGTGAATTCCACTTCTAAAATTTGGCACCCCAAATCTAGTGTCAAGAGATAACAATGGTAGCATGTTTCATGTTTGTTTTACCAATAACTTGATCATCATTCATTCTTTTATTTATTCAGTAAACGTTAATACTTATTATGTGTCAAGAATATTGCTGAATTCGGAATCCAAAAATGGGCAACAAACTATTCCAGTTTGGGAGAATGCTTAAATATTAGCTAATTTAAGACCAGCATGTTGTACAAGTACAGAACTTAAGGTAAAACTTTCTGAAAAAAAAAAAGCCTCATCTTAACCTATGTGTGACTCTATTGGGGACAAACTAAGAATTTCTGGGAAAGAGGAAGCAAGATCAAGAATCTCATTAATATAAAGTAATACAAAATTTTATGGGATGTCAGAATATAAATGTGATTCTTAAAAACTTCAACCTTAAATGTTTGCTAGCACAATCATTTTTTTTTCTCATGGGCATGTTTGCTGAATGCAAGTTTATTTTTAAAATTTGATTCCTATAAATAAATGCCAAGGCAGGTATTGCATGCTATAGAATTATTTATAATTCTGGTTGTCTCAGAAACTAAATAAAGGTTATTACCCTCCATGGGTCATAGAATCTAGACATGTAATCACTTACTCAATAACCTTTTCTCATTCTCTTCAACCTTTCACTAACATTTCCGGCTGTTAATCACTTCCTCTTCATTAAACTCTCTGTCGCTTCAAGGTACAATATTTCTGATTCATTTCTTACCTCCCTGATAAGTTAGCATCTTTTTCCTCCCCTCGCTTTTCATTGTAAATATAGGGAATTTCCATATTTTAGTACTTGCTCATTTTTTTCACACATGTATGTTCTTTTTTTTTTTTTATTTTTTTTTATTTTTTATTTTTTACAAATAGTTTATTGTCAAATTAGTTTCCACATAACACCCAGTGCTCATCCCCACAAGTGTCCTCCTCCATGCCCGTCCCTCCCTCCCCCCACATCCATCAGTCCTCAGTTTTTGTCAGCATTCAAGAGTCTCTCATGGTTTGCCTCTCCCCCTTTCCCCCACCATTTCCCCCCTTCTTCTCCCCCTTGGTCCTCTAAGTTCCTCCTAATCCTCCTATACGTGCAAACATATGATATTTGTCCTTCTCTGCCTGACTTATTTCGCTCAGCATAACACCTCAAGGTCCATCCATGTTGCTACACATGGCCAGATTTCATTGTTTCTCATTGCCATGTAGTATTCCATGGTATAGATAAACCACATCTTCTTGATCCATTCATCTGTTGATGGACACTTAGGCTCTTTCCATGTTTTAGCTATTGTGGAGAGTGCTGCTATGAACATTGGGGTACATGTGCTCCTATGCATCACATTTCTGTATCCCTTGGGTAAATTCCTAGCAGTGCTATTGCTGGGTCATAGGGGAGTTCTATTGTTAGTTTCCTTAGGAACCTCCACACTGTTTTCCAGAGGGGCTGTACCAGTTTACATTCCCACCAACAGTGTAGGAGGGTGCCCGTTTCTCCACATCCTCGCCAGCATCTAGAGTTCTCTGATTGGCTCATTTTAGCCACTCTGACTGGCGTGAGGTGGTATCTCAGTGTGGTTTTGATTTGTATTTCCCTGATGAGGAGCGATGCTGAGCATCGTTTCATGTGTCTGTTGGCCATCTGGATGTCCTCTTTGGAGAAGTGTCTGTTCATATCTTCTGCCCATTTCTTCACTGGGTTGTTTGTTTTTCGGGCGTGTAGTTTGGTGAGTTCCTTGTAGATTCTGGATATTAACCCTTTATCTGATATGTCATTTGCAACTATCTTTTCCCATTCCGTTGGTTGCCTATTAATTTTCTGGTTGTTTCCTTGGCTGTGCAGAAGCTTTTAATCTTGAGGAGGTCCCAACAGTTTATTTTTGCTCTTGATTCCCTTGCTTTTGGGGATGTGTCAAGAAGTTGCTGCGGTGGAGGTCAAGGAGGTTGTTTCCTGCTTTCTCCTCTAGGGTGTTGATAGTTTCCTGTCTCACGTTCAGGTCCTTTATCCATTTTGAGTTTATTTTTGTGCATGGTGTGAGAAAATGATCTAGTTTCATTCTTCTGCATGTTGCTGTCCAGTTCTCCCAACACCATGTGTTAAAAAGGCTGTATTTTTTCCATCGGATATTCTTTGCTGCTTTGTCAAAGATTAGTTGGCTGTATACTTTTGGGTCCACTTCTGAGTTCTCAATTCTGTTCCATTGGTCTATGTGTCTGTTTTTGTGCCAATACCATACTGTCTTGATGATGACAGCTTTGTAGTAGAGGCTAAAATCTGGGATGGTGATCCCTCCCGTTTTGGTTTTATTTTTCAGGATTACTTTGGCTATTCGGGGTCTTTTGTGGTTCCATACAAATTTTTGGATAGTTTGTTCTAGTTTTGAGAAGTATGCTGGTGCAATTTTGATTGGAATTGCATTGAATGTGTAGAGTGCCTTAGGTAGTAATGACATCTTAACTATATTTATTCTTCCTATCCATGAGCATGGAATGTTTTTCCATTTCTTTGTGTCTTCTTCAATTTCCTTCATAAGTTTTCTATAGTTTTCATCATACAGATCTCTTGTATCCTTGGTTAGGTTTATTCCGAGGTATTTTATGGTTTTTTGTGCAATTGTGAATGGGATCAGTTTCTTGATTTCTTTCTGTTGCTTCATTGTTGGTGTATAAAAATGCAAACGATTTCTGTACATTGATTTTGTACCCTGCAACTTGGCTGAATTCTTGGATCAGTTCTAGTAGGCTTCTGGTGGAGTCTGTCAGGTTTTCTATGTAGAGTATCATGTCATCTGCGAAGAGTGAAAGTTTGACTTCCTCTTTGCCAATTCTGATGCCTTTGATTTCCTTTGGTGTCTGATGGCTGATGCTAGGACTTCCAGCACTATGTTAAACAACAGTGGTGAGAGTGGGCATCCCTGTCGTGTTCCTGATCTCAGGGGAAAGCTCTCAGTTTTTTCCCGTTGAGGATGATGTTAGCTGAAGGCTTCTCATAGATGGCTTTGATGATGTTTAAGTAGGTTCCTTCTATCCCAACTTTCTCGAGAGTCTTTATTAAGAAGGGATGCTGTATTTTGTCAAATGCTTTTTCTGCATCTATTGACAGGATCATATGGTTTTTATCTTTTCTTTTATTGATATGATGTATCACATTGATTGATTTGCGAATGTTGAACCAGCCCTGTAACCCAGGAATGAATCCCACTTGATCTTGGTGGATGATTCTTTTTATATGCTGCTGGATTCGATTTGCAAGGATCTTGTTGAGATTTTTGCATCCGTATTCATCAAGGATATTGGCCTGTAGTTCTCTTTTTTGCTGGATCTCTGTCTGGCTTGGGAATCAGAGTGATGCTGGCTTCATAAAATGAGTCCGGGAGTTTTCCTTCGCTTTCTATTTTTTGGAATAGCTTGAGAAGAATTGGGATTAATTCTGTTTTAAATGTCTGGTAGAATTCCCCAGGGAAGCCATCAGGTCCAGGGCTCTTATTTGTTGGGAGATTTTTGATCACTGATTCAATTTCTTCACTTGTTATGGGTCTGTTCAGGTTTTCTATTTCTTCCCGTGTGAATTTTGGTAGTGAGTGTGTGTTTAGGAATTTGTCCATTTCTTCTAAGTTGTCCAATTTATTGGCATATAATTTTTCATAGTATTCCCTGATAATTGCTTGTATTTCTGAGGGGTTGGTTGTAATAAGTCCATTTTCATTCATAATTTTGTCTATTTGGGTGCTCTCTCTTTTCTTTTGTTTATTTTTTTTTTTTAATGTTTTATTTATTTCTAGAAGAGAGAGAGGAGAGACAGCGTGAACAGGGGAGGGTCAGAGAGAGAGGGAGTCACAGATTGAAACAGGCTCCAGGCTCTGAGCTGGCAGTCAGCACAGAGCCCGATGCGGGGCTCGAACCCACGAACCGCGAGATCATGACCCAAGCGAAAGTCAGACGCTTAACCGACTAAGCCACCCAGGCGCCACTCTCTTTTCTTTTGGATAAGTCTGGCTAGAGGTTTGTCAATTTTGTTTACTTTTTCAAAAAACCAACTCTTGGTTTCATTGATCTGTTCAATTGTTTCTTTGGTCTCGATGTTGTTTATTTCTGCTCTAATTTTTACTATTTCTTTCTTCTACTGGGTTTAGGGCGTTCTTGTTGCTCTGCCTCTAGTTCCTTTAGGTGAGCTGTTAGATTTTGGACTTGTGCTTTTTCTAATCTCTTGAAATAGGCCTGGAGAGCAATGTACTTTCCTCTTAGGACTGCCTTTGCCGCATCCCATAGATTTTGAATTGTTGTGTTTTCATTTTCATTTGTTTCCATATATTTTTTAATTTCATCTCTAATTGCCTGATTGGCCCATTCATTCTTTAGAAGGGTGTTCTTTAACCTCCATGTTTTTGGAAGTTTTCCAGACTTCTTCCTGTAACTGATTTCAAGTTTCAAAGCATTGTGATCTGACAGTGTGCATGGTATGATCTCTATTCTTTTATATTTATTGAGGGCTGCTTTATGTCCCAGTATGTGATCTATCTTGGAGAATGTGCCATGCGCACTTGAGAAGAAAGTAAATTCCCTGGCCTCAGGATGTAAAGTTCTAAATAGATCCGTCAGGTCCATCTGGTCCAATGTATCTTTCAAGTCCATTATTTCTTTAGTGATTTTCTGTCTGGTTGACCTATCCATTGCTGTAAGCGGAGTATTAAAGTCCCCTGCTATTAGCACATTCTTATCTATAAGCTTGTTTCTGTTTGTGATTAATTGGTTTATATATTTAGGTGCTCCCATATTCGGTGCGTAGACATTTATGATTGTTAGTTCTTCCTGATGGATGGACCCTGTAATTATTATGTAGTGCCCTTCTTCATCTCTTGTGATTGTCTTTAATTTAAAGTCCAGTTTGTCTGATATAAGTATCGCTACTCCGGCTTTCTTTTGATTTCCTGTAGCATGATATATATTTCTCCATCCCCTTACTTTTAATCTGAAGGTATCTTCCCGTCTAAAATGAGTTTCTTGTAGACAGCATATAGATGGATTTTGTTTTTTAATCCATTCTGCTACCCTATATCTTTTGATTGGAGCATTCAGCCCATTTACATTCAGTGTTATTATTGAAATATGTGGGTTTAGAGTCTTTGTATCTTTTGTAGGGTTCATGTTTGTGGTGGTGTCTCTGGAATCTTTGTTCCTTACAACCTTTCCTTCAGAGCATCCCCCTCAGGATTTCTTGTAGGGCTGGCTTTGTGGTGACAAATTCTTTCAATTTCTGTTTGTTTGGAAAGGTTTTTATCTCTCCTTCTATTTTGAATGACAGGCTTGCTGGATAGAGGATTCTTGGCTGCATATTTTTACTGTTCATCACATTGAAGATCTCCTGCCATTCCTTTCTGGCCTGCCACGTTTCAGTAGATAGGTCTGTCACCACTCTGATAGGTTTCGCTTTGTATGTGAGGGCCCTTTTCTCCCTAGCTGCTTTCAAAATTCTCTTTGTCCTTGTATTTTGCCATTTTTATGATGATATGTCGTGCAGAAGATCGATTCAAGTTACGTCTGAGAGGAGTCCTCTGAGCCTCTTGTATTTCCACATTGACTTCCTTCCCCAGGTCGGGGAAGTTCTCTGCTATAATTTGTTCCAGGACTCCTTCAGCACCTTTCCCTCTCTCTTCCTCTTCTGGGATTCCTATGATACGGATATTGTTGCGTTTGACTGTGTCGCTGAGCTCTCGAATTCTTCTTTCCTGTTCCTGGATCAGTTTGTCTCTTTTTGTCAGCTTCTTGTTTTTCTATAATGGTGTCTTCTAAATCACTTATTCTCCTTTCTGCCTCTTCAAGCCGTGCATTGGAGGCCTCTAATTTATTATGTATCTCATTTATCGCATTTTTTAATTCTTCATGCCTATTTTTATTTTCCATTCTGTCTGTAGCCATAGTTTCTTTGATGTCGCCTATGTTTTTTTCAAGCCCTGCTATTAATTTCACCATTATTATTCTAAAATCTTGTTCACTTATGCTGCTGATATCTGTTTTGAGCAGTTCATTAGCTGTCATTTCTTCTTGGAGTTTCTTTGGAGGAGAGCTCTTTCGTTTCGTCATTTTAGTTAGCTTTCCGGCTCTTGTTGGTTTTAAAGACCTGTTATGCTCTCTGTTTCTATGAGCACTGCTATATCCAAGAAACTCTTTGACTTTCCAGGGCCTATCCTTTCAGAGATTGTTTTTTGAATGGTATCCCTCGGTCACTCTTGTTGGGACCTTAGTTATTTTATTTTCCTATTCGTAGTGATATTTGGGACTCTTCACCTTGTGTACTCTAGCTTGTTTCTTGAGGTAGCCCTGGAAAAGAAAACAGACAGACAGACACACAGGGAGCAGGAGCACACAAACGCACAGGCTGATTCAACTAACATGCAAAGCGAGAGGGAAAACGAAAAAGTTAATAGAAAAGACGGAGGAGGGAGGGCGAATAGGGAGCATAAAATACATAAAAGGGTCAAAAAGGGGAAAAGAAAAGGAAAAAAGAAGAAAACCGATGGACAAAGAACGGTTTAAAGCATATACCTGGAATTCCCAGCTACAGTTAAATAGCCGTGTGTATGCAGTGCTGGCTGAAGAGCATAGAGAAAAAGAGAGAAGGCAGGGTGAGACAAGGCAGATTTGAAAATAGAATGAACAGGCAGAAGGGATAAGAAACTTTTTTTCAAAGAGGTAAAGGGTAGAATGTGGTTGGATAGGTGAGAGAAGGATGCTGGAATTATCCAGAGAAACTATATAGTCTAATTACTCCTGAGAGAAATAGCTGAAAAAGTCGGTAGGTGTAGAATTTACATTTACAGAATGGACTTGTGATTGTTTAAGCAAGCTGGCGACCAGAGTTAATCAGGTCAGTGTTTTGGGGAAAAAAGCGAGAAAAGAGAAAGAAGAAGAAAAAAAGAGAAAAGAAAGGGGAAAAAAAAAGAAAGAAGAAAAAAAAAGGAAAAAGAAAAAAAAAAAAGGGAGGAGGGCACCTCTCAGGCAGGGATGGGCGTGGCGTGATCCGATGCCTCAGGCGGGGGTTCTGCCTTGGCGATTGTGGGAAGGAGAGTGACGGTGCTCCAGTCCCTTCTTGAACCCCGCGCTGCAGCTCGCTTTTTTTTTTTTTTGGCGTGTCAACTCCCCGTTCCGGGGACGCAGCCGAAGTTGGTTGCACTCTTCAACCCAGGCCAGTTCCAATCTCCAAATCCCAGCCCGCGCCCCGCTGAAGTTGCCTTAGACACAGCTTCCAAGACAACCTCCTCGGGCTATTCCAGGCTCCCTGCTGAGCTCTGGGGGCGGAGTCAGGATCGCTGCTTTCTTCTCTGGTCGGCTCTGGTGCGCATGCGCGGGGGCTTGCCTGCAGCGTCCGCGTAGCCTGAGCCCGCTGGAGTGAGGAAAACCGGGTCTCTCTATGGCTCGTCACCCGAAACACGAACTCACAGGCAAATTTCCCAGTTTTTAGCTCTTTGCCCTCCCTCTCGAGTTCCAGCCAGCCAGGAGCGCGGACGCCTGGTGTCTGCGCGTCTCCTTCAGGGGTCCCAGCCGCCCTGGAGCTACAATGGCGGCAGGCGCGCCGCCGCTGGAGTGAGGAAAACCGGGTCTCTCTATGGCTCGTCACCCGAAACACGAACTCACAGGCAAATTTCCAGTTTTTAGCTTTTTGCCTTCCCTCTCGAGTTCCAGCCAGCCAGGAGCGCGGATGCCCGGTGTCTGCGCGGCTCTTTCAGGGATCCCAGCCGCCCTGGAGCTACAATGGTGGCAGGCGCACCCGCTCCGCTTTAAAACCCCACCTCCTGGAGCGGCACAAAGAAGCAGTTTGTGTGCTCAGCCTCCCCCAGGACCAGTTGTCGCGAGGGGACCTGGTGTGCCGATATTTGGCAAGTACGGTCTTTCTATGCACCGAGCGGAGATTTTTCTGTCTCGGACTCTCTCCTTTTCCCCTCTCACTCCCCGTAGAGGGTAGAGGGGGATCGCCTCCCACCCTGGAGGCTCCGATCCCGGGCTGATTTTACCTTCCCCGGTTCGCACTCACGTTAGAAGGCTTTCTCAGTGGATTCTGCGTCCTTTTTTCTCCCAGTCTCTCAGGTTTTGTATGGTTTCCAATGGCTTCAGATCTTTTCTGTGTGATGTATGGGTGCGAGTGCAAGTACGGAGCTCCTTACTTCTCCGCCATCTTGCCTCCCTCCTCCACACATGTAAGTTCTGTGAGGAGGGTACTTTTCCTTTTCCTAGATCATCCTCAAGAGAAGAGAAAGTGTTTAATGTAACAGGAGAATTTGAGACATCGATTGGGTCACAGTTACTATGGGGTAAGATCACCTCACTGTAGCTTTCCCTTTTGCTCAGCTCCACTGCCACCCTCCATGGGCTGAGGAGCACTGGGTTAGGTCTAGATGTTGGAGACAGATGTCATCCTTGCACTATACCTCGGCCTCCTCTGAGAATGCAAAGAGGTGGATAAGTTAGTCCATTCACTCTTCAAGTGCAGCCATTTTGCTTCCTAGTGCTTATGGGACTCTGTATCTCATTCATTACCTGGATCTTTCCTGATGCAGTACCTGGAGCACCAAGGCTAATTTGTATTCACTTGGAGACGGTCTTCTCCTCTCTTGTTTCTCTTGTGTTGCATAGCAGACTGTCTAGCCCAGCTCAGGACCAGATTCCTAGACCACCATTATACATATTATATGCTATATAATGTAATACAAAAGTACAGCTGATATTGTTATTATAGTATTGAGAAGTAAATAATTTAGGCCTAAAAAGGCTTAACATTTGAAAAGTCATATTTTAATGTATAGACTTTTTAGTCTGGATAGATGGATCCAATTATTTTTATTAATATGCTTTAATCCTTTATCTTTTTTCCTTTTAATTTGTTTTGTCATCTTCAGGTCAACTTCAAAAGTAGTTAAGTCTCATATGAGCTATAGAACAGAACTATGAGATTTGGAGCGTAAATGTTATTTTTATATATTTAAGGTGATAACCCCACTTTGGAAACTATGTTGGTCAGAGTTCTCCAGAGAAACAGAACCAACAGATATATGTATGTGTGTGTTTGTGTGCAGAGAGAGAGAGATTGATGGATTGATTTTAAGGTATTGGCTTATGAGATTAGGAGACTGACAGGTCAGAAATTTATAGGAAGCTCAAGTAAGCTGAAGACCCAGGGAAGATCCATTGTGCAGTTCAAGTCCAATGCAGTGTGCTGACAAAATTCCTTCTTTGTGGGAGGAGATCAGTCTTTGTTCTATTTACAGTTTTCCATTGATTGGATGTGTCCACCACACATTATAGAGGATAAGCTTCTTTACTCATATTTAAGTGTTAATCTCTACCAAAAAACACCCTCACAGAAACATTCAGAATGTTTGACCACTTATTGGAGCATCAAGGGCCATCTAAGTTGACACATAAAATTAAAGTCAAAAAACACGAAGTCAAAAGTTGATCTTTGCCTTACTTTAGACACTCTTAAAAGTTAAGAAGGAAACTGAGTCAAAGGCTAATCTTTTGAATTCATATGACTTGACTGGTGAATCAACATCACCACTATTGCCACGCCATTGCAACAACCACATACTCTAACATTGGCTCTGCATTATTCACTGAAATATTCCTAATTCTGTTTATTTGTGAGAAAGACCTACCAAGTGTGACCAGAGTAGGAGCAGAGAAGGAGGAAGACACGGAATCCAAAGCAGGCTCCAGGGTCTGAGCTGTCAGCACAGAGCCTGGCATGGGGCTTGAACTCAAACCATGAGATCATTACCAGACCTGAAGTTGGATGCTTAGATGACTGAGCCACCCAGGCACTCCCCCTAATTCTGAATGTCCAGCAAAAATTAAGACCTAAGTGTCCATTGGCAAATGAATAGATAAAGAAACATGGTGCGTGCACGCGCACACACACACACGCACACACAAATACACAAATATTCATCCATATAAAGAAAGAAACCCTGCCTTTTGTGACGACATAGATGGACCTTTAGGGCATTATACTTACTGAAATAAATCAGATAGAGAAGACCATATGATCTTACGTATATGTGAAATCTAAAAAACAAAAAAGATTATTGGTAATCAGATGTGAGAGGTGGGGATATATGAAATAGGTAAAGGGGGTCAAAAGGTACAAATGCTCAGTTATAAAACAAGTAAATCCTCAGGATATAATGTACAGCATAATGAATACAGTTAATACCACGTTATATATTTGAATGTTGATAATATATATAGTAAGTTCTCAGCGCAAGAAAAGAAAATTGTAACTATGTGTGGTGACAGATGTTAACTAAACTTACTGTGGTAATCATTTTGCAATATATACATACAGGAAATTATTATGTTGTACACCTAAAATGAACATACTGTTACATGTCAATTATATCTCAGTAAACAACAAATATATAATGTTTTTTGGGTTCCTTGCATTGGTCCTGGCCATAGAATAGCAGCCTGTTTTTGTGGCCCTTACATCCTGTTGAGGGCCATAGACAACAATAATTAAATAAATGAACATAACATATACCATATTATACATTACTTTTATAACAACTATATGAAGAAAATTAAGCAGGGCATTAGAGTAAAGAATAGTAGGGAAACTATTTTATATAGTGTGGTAAGGGAAGCCTCTCTGTGAAGGTGTTACTTCTGTTTCAAGCATGAACCTAAAGAAGTATTGGGACAAACTGGGCAAGTATATGGGGAAAATATGTTCTATTCAGAGAAACTAGCAATTGAGAGGTCCTGAGTTGGTTTCAACTTTTTATATTCTAGGAATAACAAAGACTTCTACGTCCAAAGCAGAGTGAAAGAGAAGAGTTAGGAAATGAGGTCAGAGGTAATTAGAAACAGGTTGTGCTTGGGGATTTCAGGCATCTGAGCCATACATACAAGCAAGTTGCTATGATGATTTCATTAATGGACAGAGAGAAAAGAAATTTTGGTTCCTATTTTATAGGCCAACATTTTCAAATGTAAATTCGCATCTGGATTTGTCAGATAAGGAAAATGTGTGAGGCATGTTGATGGAAACTTTGGTGACCTAGAGAATAAAGGTGTTGAGAATAAAGGTGGGTTTCTGGTACCAAGCTCTAGCTAGTTAGCATCATACAGGGAATTCGGCTTACAAGTTGCATGTTTGACACCTCTGATAAAATGACTTGGTATGCTAATCATTATGCATTAGGGAAAGGAACATGCACTTATTAAATCTCTTTTCTGTGCCAGACATTGTAGAAGTAGCTTTCATGCATGTTATCTCACTAAATCCTCACTATTATATTATATCATAGGTACTTTGATATATACTTTCCAAGAACATGGCCATGATGAAGGCAGTTTCTAACTTATAAAATCTCCAGCAACCATGGCAATAAATTGGAGGTCTGGAATGACCAGTGCTCTGTCATACAGTTAGATTTGTAAGATGATGGTGTGTAAATGGGACTCATATAGTTTGTCTAAGCCACCATAGTTTGACAGCTATCAGGTAACAGAGACAGACTTTTATGCATAAATTTCAAAGTTGTCCTCCAAGAACTAGCTAAGTAGTCTCAACTTCTCATATATGACAAGGTTATTAAATAACTGAGAGTAAGAGAGTTGTTTCTGGATGGATTTCCTTCTTACAAGCTATGCCAAGAGCTCCGCTCCCAGAAGGTAAAGGGCCAGGGATATTGGCCCATCACCAAAAGCCTAGAAGGAAAGAATGGTGTCTATAGGATTAACCTGGAAAACATTTGTCTACTGCATCTGAATCCCATTTGGAAAATCTCACAAGCAGGAGATGGCTGATTTGATGGGGTGGGGGTAGGTAATTGCTTGCTCTTTCTGAGGGCTTCCTAAGGAGTGGTGGGCATGAGCTCCCAGTTCCAGAGACAAGAGAGCAGGGAAAAGCCATTTCCCCACCAACCCCATCAACCAATTTTAGTGAGTAAAACAGCGCCACCAAGTGGGGGATCGAGCTGCTTACACCAAGCCCTCCCCCAGCACCCCCCACCTCCCAGGGCCCTGGTATTGCGTCTTCACAAGGGCAAGTCCACCAGTCAAAGCAAGAAGGCCCCTCCTGCAAAGGACCAGCACAAACCCTATTCATGCACCAAGTCTCCTCATCATAGAGTGCTGCAAAGTTTCAGCACCTGGGGAAACAGGATGGAGCTTCCCTTGCTTTTGCTTTTGTTTTTTTGAAGGGGGGGAAGGATGTAGAAAAAGCAATTTTTGTATTTTTATTTTATTTTGTTTCATTTATTTTATTCTTTAATTTTTTAATTTAATTTATTTTTAAAATTTATTTTTTTGGACTGAGCTTCTCTTGACAAGCAGACCAAAATATGCCTATGATCTACCTTTTTCCCCCCTCCAAAATGACAAGATAGGAATTCATCCCTTCAGAAAGAACAAGAAGATGTCATGTCCAAGGAGTTTATCAATACAGATGTAAGTACAAATATAAGTAAGGTGTCTGAATTAGAATTTAAAACAACAATTATAAGGATACCAGATGGGCTTGAAAAAAAGCATAGAAGACACTAGAGAATCCTTTACTGCAGAGTTAAAAGAACTAAAGACTAGGCTGAAATTAAAAATGGTGGAACTGAGATGAAAACCTGAATGGTTGCCATGGTCCCAAGGATGGATAAAGCAGAGGAACAAATCAGTGATATAGAAGATAAAATTATGGAAAATAATGAATAAAAAAGAAGAAAGAAAGAAAGTTATTGGATCATGAATGTTGACTTAGGGAACTCGGTAACTCCGTAAAGTATAATAAGATTTTTATCATAGGAGTTCCAGAAAATGAAGAGAGAGAAAAAAGGGCAGAAAGTTGAACTTGAGCAAATTATAGCTGAAAACTCTCCTAATCTGGAGAAGGAAACAGATATTGAAATCCAAGAAGCACAGAAAACTCGATTAAATTCAATAAAAGCCAGTCATCACCGAAACATGTGATAGTCAAATTCACAAAATACATAGACAAGGAAAGAATCCTGAAAGTAGCAAACAGAAAAAGAGTTCTTAACTTATAAGGGGGGACTGATCAGGTTTGCAACATATCTGTCCACAGAAACTTGACAGGCCAGAAAAGAGTTGCATGATATATTCAATGTGCTGAATGGGGAAATATGCAGCCAAGAATATTTTATCCAGCAAGATTGTCATTCAGAATAAGAGAGGTAATGTATTTCCCAGACAAGCAAAAACTAAAGGAATTCATGATCACTAAACCAGCCCTTGCAAGAAATAGTAAATGGGACTCTTCAAGTGTTGGGAAACAAGGCCAGAACAGCAAAGAGTAGAAAGGAACAGAGAACATTACTGGAAATACCAACTCTACAGGTAACACTATGGCACTAAATTCATATCTATCAATAGTCACTCTGAATGTAAATGAACTAATGCTTCAAATGATGTAGGACATCAGAATGGGTAAAAAAACAAGACCCATCTATAAGCTGCCTATAAGAGATTTATTTTAGACCTAAAGACACCTGCAAATTGAAAGTAAGGGGGTGGAGAACTATCTATCATGCTAATGGATGTCAAAAGAGAGCTGGAGTAGCAATACTTAACAACATAAAAACTAGATTTTGAACCAAAGACCATAAAAAGAGGTAAAGAAGGGAATTACATTATAGTTAAGGGGTCTATCAATCAAGAAGGTCTAACAACCCTACATATTTATGCTTAGAACACCCAAATATATAAATCAATTGATGACAAACATAAACAAACTCATTAATGTACAATAATAGTAGGAGACTTTAACACCCCACTTACAACAATGGATGGATTGTCTAAGCAGAAAATCAACAAGGAAACAGTGCCTTTGAATGACATGGTGGACTGGATGAAATGAGCAGATGTCAGGGGTGCCTGGGTGGTTCATCAGCTTTAGCTCAGGTCCTGATCTCACAATTCATGAGTTCCGGCCCCACATCAGTCTCTATGCTGACAGCTCAGTGCCAAAGACTGCTTCAGATTCTGTGTTTCCCTCTCTCTCTGCCTCTCCCATGCTCTTACTCTGTTTTTCTCTCTCTCTCTCAAAAATAAATAAAGGTTAAAAATTAAAAAAAAACATTATATATATATATATATTCAGAACATTTCATTCTAATGCAGCAGAATACACATTCTTTTCTAGTGCCATGGTTTCCAGAATCGATCACACATTAAGTCACAGATCAAGCCTCAACAATACAAAAAGGCTGAGATCATATCATGAATGCTTTCAGATCACCACACTATTAAACTTGAAATCAACCACAAGAAAAAGTTTGGAAAGACTACAAATACATGAAAATTAAAGAACATCTTACTAAGGAATAAATGGGTTTACCAGGAAATTAAAGAATAAATAAAAATTACATGAAAATGAAAATGCAACAATTCAAAACCTTTGGGATCCAGCAAGGGCAGTCAGAATAGAGAAGTATAATGCAATACAGGTCTACCTCAAGAAGAAAGAAAAATCTCTAATATACAACCTAACCTTACACATAGAGGATCTATAAAAGGAACAGCAAATAAAGCTTAAAACCAGCAGAAGAAGGAAAATAATGATTAGAGAAGAAATAAACAATTTAGAAACAAACAAACCAACCAACAAACCAAAAACCCAGTAGAATAGATCAATGAAATTAAGATCTGATTCTTTTAAAGAATGAATAAAATTTTAAATCCCTAGCCACACTTATTAAAAGAAGAGAGAAAGGACCCAAATAAATAAAAACATGAGAGAAAGAGAGATCGCAATCAACACCACAGAAATACAAACAATTATAAGAGAATATTATGAAAAAAATATATATCATCAAACTGAGTAATCTGGAAGAAATGGACAAATTCCTAGAAACATACAAACCACCCAAAGTGAAACAGGAAGAAATAGATAATTTGAACAGATCCTCAACCAGAAAAGAATTTGAAACAGTAATCAAAAATCTCTCAACAAACCAAAGTCCAGGATCAGATGGCTTCCCAGGGAAATTCTACCAGATAGTTAAACAAGAGTTAATACCTTTTCTTTTCAAATTGTATCAAAATAGAAATAAAAGGAAAACTTGCAAACACATTTTATGAGGCCAGCATTACCTTGTTTCCAAAACCAGACAAACACCCTACCAAAAAGGAGAATTACAGGCCAATATCCCTGAGGAACATGGATGCCAAAATTCTAAATAATATACTAGCAAATCAAATCCAACAGTACATTAAAAGAATTATTCATTGTGATCAAGTCGGATTTATCTCTGAGATGCAGGGGTGGTTCAATATTCACAAATCAATCAATGTGATATGCCACATTAATAAAGAAAAGATAGGAACCATATGATCCTCTCCAATAGATGCAGAAAAAGCATTTGATAAAATACAGCATCTAGATAAAAATTCTGAACAAAGTTGGTATAGATGGAGCATACCTCAACATCATAAAGGCCATATATTAAAGACACACAGCTAATATCATCCTCAAAGGGGGGAAAAAAGAGAGGTTTTACTCTATGCTCAGGAACAGGACAGGGATTTTCAGTCTTATCACTACTCTGTAGCATAATACTGGAAGTCTTAGCCTCAGCAATCAAAAAACAAAAAGGAGTAAAAGGCCTTCAGATCGGCAAGGAAGAAGTCAAATTTTCACTATTTGCAGATGACATGATACTCCATGTAGGAAACCTGAAAGACTTCACCAAAACATTGCTAGAACTAAGACCTGAATTCTGCAAAGTGGAAGGATACAAAATCAACGTTCAGAAACCTGTTGCACTTAAATACACCAATAATGAAGCAGCAGAAAGAGAAATGAAGGAATTGGTCCCATAAACAATGATCCCCAAAACCATGATACCTAGGAATAAACTTAAGCAAAGAGGTGAAAAATAGGTACTCTGAAACCTCTAGAAAATAGATGAAAGACCTAAATGTGAGACAGGAAACCATCAAAATCCTAGAGGCGAAAACAGGTAGCAACCTCTTTGACCTGAGCTGAACAACTGCTTACTAGATATGTCTCCAGAGATCAGAAAGACAAAGGCAAAAATGAACTATTGGGACTTCATCATGATAACAAATCTCTGTACAACAAAGGAAATAATCAACAAAACTAAAAGGTAACCTATGGAATGGAAGAAGATATTTGCAAATGACGTATTTGATAAATGGTTAGTATCCAAAATCTGTAAAGAACTTATCATACCCAACACTCAAAAAATAAATAACCCAGTGAAGAAATGGGTAGAAGACATGAATAGACACTTTTCCAAAGAAGACATCCAGATGGCTAACAGACACATGCAAAGTTGCTCAAAATTACACATTGTCAGGAGAATACAAATCAAAATCACAATGAGACACCACCTCATACCTGTCAGAATGGCTAAAATTAACTATTCAGGAAACAACAGATGTTGTCAAGGATGCGGAGAAAGGAGAACCCTTTTGTGCTGCTAGTGGGAATGCAAATTGGCACATCCACTCGAGAACAAAATGGAAGTTCCTCTAAAAGTTAAAAATAGAGCTACCCTATAATCTAGCAATTGCACTACTAGGTATTTACCCAAAAGATACGGAAGTATAGATTCAAAGGGGTACCTGCACCCCAGTGTTTATAGCAGCATTATCAACAATAGCCAAACTATGGAAAGAGCCCAAATGTCCATTGATTGATGAATGGATAAAGAAGATGTGGTGTGTGTGTGTGTGTATAATTTTACTCAGCCATCAAAAATAATGAAACCTTGTCATTTGCAGTGACGTAGATGGAACTAAAGTATATTATGCTAAGCAAAATAAGTTAGAGAAAGACAAGAATTATATGATTTCACTCATATGTGTAATTTAAAAAACAAAGCAGATAAACCTGTCAGAAAAGGGGTGAAAAATAGAGAGGGAAACAAACCATAAGAGACTCTTAACAATAGAGAACAAACTGAGGGTTGATGGAGAGAAGTGGGTGGGAAATGGGCTAAACGGGTGATGGCCATTAAGGAGGGCACTTGTTATGATGAGCACTGGGTGTTGTATGTAAGTGGTGAATTATTAAATTCTACTCCTGAACCCAATTCTGTACTGTATGTTAACTAACTAGAATTAAAATAAAAATTTAGACAGAAAAAAAAAAAAAAAAAAGACTTGGGCCCCAGACAAAGAATTGAGGTTCCAGAGAAACCTGGGACCCTTAAAAGACTACAGCCCATTAAAAGGAAGTCTGAAAATAAATCTACTTATTTCCCTAAGAAGATGATGAGGAAATAAGTCTGTGGTAATCTCCAACATGGAATAAAGTAAGTTCCTGAGAATTAAAATTCATAGTACTGCTCTTCTCCAAGTTTGAGGTCTGCATTTATATTATATGTAAGGTTCAGAAAGTAAGAAAAAAATTGCAGTGGTCTCAAGTTTATAGCTCCCAGAGTTACGTGACAGAAGTAAAAGCAATTTTTTTTAATTTTTTTTAATGTTTTATTTATCTCTAGGAGAGAGAGAGACAGCGTGAGCAGGGGAGGGTCAGAGAGAGAGGGAGTCACAGACTGAAACAGGCTCCAGGCTCTGAGCTGGAAGTCAGCACCGAGCCCGATGCGGGGCCTGAACCCACGAACCGCGAGATCATGACCTAAGCGAAAGTCGGAGGCTTAACCGACTAAGCCACCCAGGCGCCCCATTTATTTTTTATTTTTAAAAGCAATTTTTTTAAAGACATAGCTTCCTGCCGGTCTCAAGGAGTTTGTACACTTAAAACCACATGAAACATTGATTCACAAACCAAACTACAAAGGACATAGGAAATAAACCACCTTGAGTGGAAGTCATCAGAAGTAACAAACAATATAATTAAACTTGTAAGAATATAATTTAATTGGAAATATCAGAAAGAGTATTAAACAGGTATTAAATAGAAACAGAAAAAGAAACTACAGATGTAAGCAAGTTGTATCTGAAAAGAACAAAAGAGAATTTGTAGCAATGAAAACTATAGTTTTTAAATTAACACTCAATGCATAATGAAAGTATATACAAACTAGCTGAAGGTAGAATTAGTAAAGTGAAAAATTGATTTGAAACACATAGTATATAACACAATAAAACAAAATAATACATCCAACATTTAAGAAAATAAATTATTCTCAAGTATACAAAGAACAGTATAAAACAATTGTTCTCTAAATAAACCCATTTAGATACCAATAACAAAAGAAGTTTAAAAAAAGCAACTGGAAAGTTTAAAATACACTACAGAGAAGCAGTATTATAAAAAGTAAAAAATAATTTGAACTCTAATAACATTATATATCAAATCTATGAAAAATATATGAAGTGGTATATGGAAAAAAACACACCTTAGCCATTTGCATTGGATAAAATGATCAGGCTAAACATCTAGCCAAAGACCTTAGAGAGAAAACAACAAAATATATCTAACTAAAGTGTAAGAACTAAAAAAAATAAAGATTAAAGCAAATATTAAAAAAAGATCAATAAAACCATAACTTTGTTTGAAAATTAAAAAGACTGACATAATAGACAAAATTTAACAAGAATAATCAAGGAAAAATGAAAAGACATGAATAAACATTACTAAAAATTTTTAAAAGTGGCATTACAGATAGGCTACATAATAAAATATGAAAGCAAACATTAGAGAAAACTCAAGATCTTTAAATTTGAAGATACATAAATGGTAAATTTCCTTTTAAAAAGTAGCTTATTTAATATTGACTCCAAAAGAAATAGAAAATCTGGATATATGTTAGCTCATTAAGAAAATTTAATCAGATTAATGAGTAGCTATAAATCTGCCAATCAGATATTTTCGGCATATGTTATTTTATGGATAAATTCTAAAACCTACCCCAAATACAGAAAGTCATAACAGTGTAAATTGGATAAAAAGGAGTAATACTTCCAGATTCTTCTTTGAGACTGATGTAATATTGATGACGTTTAGTCAAGCGCATAAGAGAAGAAAATTATAAGTAAATCTAATTTGAAAAGACATACAAAAATCTAAAATAGGGTGATTAAATTCATTCTAACTATATACAAAACTAATGTATCAGGGGCGCCTGGGTGGCTTAGTCGGTTGAGCGTCCGACTTTCGCTTGGGTCATGATCTCGCGGTTCGTGGGTTCGAGCCCCGCGTCGAGCTCTGTGCTGACTGCCAGCTCAGAGCCTGGGCCTGCTCAGTCTGTGACTCCCTCTCTCTCTGACCCTCCCTGCTCACGCTGTCTCTCTCTCTCTCTCCTAGAAATAAATAAAACATTAAAAAAAAAAAACTTAAAAAAAAAAAAAAAAACTAATGTATCAAATAAAGGATTTATGCCAAAATGCAAAAATGATTTAACATTAGAGAATTTGTCATGTAATTCTCCACTCTGATTGAAGGAAATAACAATATGGCCATATGACTCAAGAAAAGCATTTGATGAAATTTAACATTCATTAATAGTAATAATTAATGATAAGTAATAATTAATTTCTATTAAACTGGGAAGGGATTATAAATCCCTTACTCTGATAAAGACAGACTACTTAAAATTAAAGAGTGTCACTGGCAAAGTTTATAAACATTTCCTTTAGAGTCAAGAGTAGGGTGATGAGCTCCGTTGTCACCATTTTAATTCTACCTAGAACTGAAATTTCTGGTGAGCATGAAAATGAAAGAGAAGTAGTAAAGGAGAACAAAGATTATAAATAAAATATATATATAATCATTCCTGGATTATTTGTTATCCATATAAAAGGCTCAAGAGAACTGAAAAATATATTAGGAAAACAGGATATATCAAGATGGCTTGACACAAGTTTGGTAAAGAATCAACGGCTTTTCTATACAATTTTTAAAAATACATAATTTTTAAATTTCACTTGTATCAGGAACAAAATCTTACCTATAAATGCAAATGATGCTTGAGATCCCTATGGAAAAAGTAACATTTTATTAAAATTAATTTAAAATATCTGAAAGAATAGTAGAGAGATATAGCACATTAATGGCAGACCTCATTATCTTAGAGATGACAGTTTCTTCACTACAATCCAAATCAAAATTCTGAGTGGATTTTTCATGAATTTGACAAGCTAATACACACACACACATACACATATATGGAAAAGCAGATGGCCAAAAATAGACAACTCAATCTTGAAAAGGAATAAAAGTTGATGACAGTTTCCAGTTCCCAAGATTTATTATCATATATTTATTATAAGATACCAAGACTTGTTATGAGTAAATCATAAGCATGCATCTATGAAAATTTGATTTATGACAGCAGAAGCATTACAGTTTGAGAAGAAAGAATGAACTACTTAGTAAAAAGTGGTGGTTAGTCGATTAGTTAATCAGATGGAAAATGAAACACAGTTATCTTCCTACCTTGCAACACACACACAAATTACAAACTGATTAAAAATATAAATATGAAAAACAGAATGTGTAGAAAAATCTTACAATGGCTTTTGTTGGAAAAGAATATCTCAGGACACAAAAAAAACAGTAAGCATGGGGAATAAAAGACAGTTAAAACTTACTGCATTAAGATTAAAAACTTCTGGAGTACCTGGGTGGCTCAGTCAGTTAAGCAACTGACTTCAGCTCAGGTCATGATCTTACGGTTTGTGGGTTCGGGCCCTGCATTGGGCTCTGTGCTGACAGCTCAGAGCCTGAAGCCTGCTTTGAATTCTGTGTTTCCTTCTTTCTCTGCCCCTCCGCAGCTCACGCTCTGCCTCTCTCTCAAAAATAAATAAACATTTAAAATTTTCAAAAAAATGATTAAAAACTTCTATTCATGATATGTGACAGATACAAGGCAGGCACAGGGAAAATATGTTGCAATGCCTGTAAGTGACAGAGGATTAGTGCATAGACTATATATATGAAAACCATTTCCAGGTTAATAACAAGAAGACAAAATCTAGTGGGAACCTGACAAAAGATATATCTTGATGAAAGAGATAACCCCAAAACACAAAAATATTATAGAAAGATTATCAGTTGCATTGAATAAAGAGTGTCCAAGCTGAAACCACAATCATAATTATATACCAAATTGGGCAAAAATAATCTAATGATTCAAAAAGATAAATACATGAAAGCTATACTACTAACATGAAGGTATTTGGTATAGCCTCCTCTGAGAGAAATTTGACTGTATACTATATGGTAAATAAGAAATGAAAATAGCCTATGATATTCCACCTCCAGGTATACATAGAAACTCTTAACACAAGGGGACATGCATAGTAGTAATGCTATAACAGCCATAAAGAAGCAAAGCATATTCGTTTAATACTGTATAGCAAGGAAAATAAATGACCTAAAGCCACATATATTCACATTGATGAATTTCACAAACTATATTGAATAAAAATATTATTTCACAGGGATAGTAAGAGAATCAAGTGTGCCTGAGAAATACAGATAAAATGTTTTGGTTACTGTTTCCTTACAAAGGAAGACAGTGTGAAATAAGAGAAGGTTACATTGTACACTTAGGCTGGTGCATTTATTATTCATATGTTTTGTCTGAAATTGTTCAGAGTAAAAATTCTAAAAAAAAGAAAATAAAATGCTTAAATATTTTAATCCTTTTTTCCTTTACTATCCTAGGACCCATCAGTCTATACAACCATTTTTTGATTTTCACCCCAGAAAAATCTTGGCTGAATTCCTTCAGCCAAGTGGAGTACTTACTCCACTACATAGATGTTCAGTCTGTATAATCTCTATACTTACTTTCTAGTTCTTATCGTGTTCCTGATTCACAATGCTTCTTAAGCAATTAGTGTGAAAGTGTCATGTTTGCTATAGAATAAAAACTAAAGAGCACTATAAAATTTTTTCTCATTTATTTCCATAAGTTTCAGAGGCTGTTTGATATAAAGAATGGATTCAGTTCTGCAGCCCTGGAAGCTGTTTGGCTCTTCAGAGAAAGACGTGAAAGCCCAAAAGCTGTTCCTTGAAAACAGAATTAGTGAAGTCCTGTTCAATCATTCACTGTCATTAAGTGAATTAAAGCTTGTATGAGCAGAACATCTGCCCTATTTAATTGAGGAGAGTAAGTATACTTACTGACATAAGCAACAAATGAAATATGCATGGCGCAGGGATTTAGATGTGATATGATTTCCTTTTAAAAATATGTACGTAGGGGCACCTGGATGGCTCAGTCAGTTGAGCAGTTTGATTTGGGCTCAAGTCATCATCTCATGGTTGTGAGGCTGAGCCTTACATTGGGCTCATGCTGAGTGTGGAGCTTGCTTGGAATCCTCTCTCTCCCTATCTCTCTGCCTGTCTCTGTTTCACTCTGTCTCACACACAAAATAATAAAAGTAAACATTGTAGAAAATAATAAAATAAAGTGTGTAAAAATAGAAGCAACTACAAATCATAGGAGTGAAAACAGGTCATAATAGGCTAAATAGGGGAATTTGGCATTTATATTTTTACTAGTAATCTAAAAGGGCATTAAATGTGGCTACATGGGTGAACTGATATATTATTACATAAACTACAAACAATAAACCTTAAACAAGCATCTGTGACAGAGTAGAGACATTAAACTAAGGATATAATGAAGGGGAGATTATCTGTAATGTGTGACTCTTAGAAGACACTGATAAAACTCCTCTTTTAAAATGAAGCTTTTCAAAGAATTATAAAACTTGGGCTTGAAGAAGACTGTCATTGTATAATCCCAGTAGTACTTGGTATAACTCAGCTATGCAGTGTGTGGTTAGTAGCTAACTTGTCATAAAATTGTTTAACAGCTGTTACATACGTAAAGTGATATATTTTCATGCTTGAGAAGCAGAAGCAAAAATGGAGAAAGCATGCTGTGGCACAAGGTGACATGATGTGGCACAGTAGGGTAACTCAAGGAAGCAAACCTACCAGTTTTTTGCTAACAATACAAAATGAAGTAGATCACACAATGGGCAAAGAGGCAAAGTTACACAGGGTGGTAGCTCATGTAAACCAGATGCATCTGTGACCAAAGATACACTCTTAATTGCAGAACATTGCAAAAGAGTATTCCTTTTACATTTTAATGTTTTTGTGGGGGGAGGAGGGGAGTGTTTTTTTTTTTTGAGAAAGAGAGAGACTGAGCTGTCAGCACAAAGCCTGACACAGGGCTTGAACTAGTGAACTGCAAGATCGTGACCTGAGGCAAAGTTGGATGCTTAACCTACTGAGCCAGCCAGGCACCTCTCTTTAGGCATTTTAGCTTGAAGACCAGAAATTATTTTTTACTTCTAATATATGCATATAAAGTTGTATATATTTATACACATATACATGTTTATGTGTACACACACATACATATATAAACCCAGATTAATAACCATAACAGAATAAAGATAATGTGTAATTAAATTATACTTGAATTGAAGAAGTATTTACAAATAAGCACCTCTGGTTGTAGAGTTTTTGCAAAGTATAAGAGAAATGGTTACTTTAACTCCCAAATATGGATTTCCTTGAGATATTTGTAAATTTATAGGGTCATCCTAAAACATTGTAATAAAAATATTAAAATATGTTTATTAATATACTAAGAATATATTAATGTGTTTTAATTAATTGTGGTGGTATGTGAACACTTTGCAAGATTTTGATGAGTGGATTTGATAAGTGGATTCTTCTGTGTAAGAACAGTCCCCATGTCAAAGTATTAACACAAGAATGAGCTTAGAGTTTACAGGCAACCTTCAAGAAAGCAGCCTTTCTGAGAATAAAAAAGTATTTTGTAGTCTTAGGAAATGCATTGGATAACTGAGTTAGAATGAAATTCCTGAGAGCTTTGAATTCCTAGATGAGGAATTTCAGTGTTACCACACAGAAGAGAGGAAGACATCCAATTATATGAATTGACCTGATTAGAATGGTGTTTTGGTAAGCTTAATCTCTCTGTAAGTAAGGGCTATTTGAAGTGGAAGGTTGGAAACTAAAGAGAAACAGGAGGAATTTGCATTAACCTATCTAAGAAGTGATTAGGGCCTAGGCTCCAAGTGGTAATGGGAAATGGTTAATTCTACTCACATGCACGGTTATTTTTAAATCGATTCACTCATTTATTCATCGGCTAATGTATGTTGAATGCTTACAATGGGCCAAGTTCTGTACTAGAGATACAGTAATGACAAAGGAAGCCAATGTTCCTATTCTCAAAAAATTTACAGCTGAAGACCAAGGAAAAACAAAAAAATAAGTAACTTTGTATAGTGTTAAGAACTGTGAAATAATGAAGTAGAATGATAGGACAGGAAGTAATGGAGATAGTGGTTAGTTGAGATCAGGTGTGAGGTTAGGAAAGGCCTCAGAAGAGGTTATATTTGAGTTGGGTCCTGCATAAAGGAAGTAATCCTGAGCAAAGAATATCCTAGGTAAAGGAAATGATACAAAGATGCTGAGCCAGAAGTATTCCTGGTAGGGAGATTCACTATATACAAACAGCATATTAGTTTCAAAGAATCTATTTTAAAATTTGTTAGCAACCACTTCACCAATTTGTTTGATTCCAAACTGTACCTGTTATTATTGGGGTGTTTTTCCTTAAATGCCTACTGGTGTGTTATCCTAGACACTTTATGTCAAAGTCCCAAACATTTTGCAAGTTCTGTCTCTTTTTTGTGTGCGTAAGATAAAACATGTGAATGCAAGTAAAAATGTCACTGCCTAGCATGTTCCCTGACTCATAATAGTAAATTTGCATTACATAAATGAAATGCCAGGTGTTATTCTCATAGTTCTTTGAGACTGGCTCAGTGATACATCTGCTCAGTTCCACTGGCATTGCCACTACACTGTTTCAATCATTCTCAACTCATCATGCAAAACCTCCCCAATCAGTCTCACTGTTTTCTGCCACCTTCTGGGTTCATCTCATTTTCCAACCCCTACTGGAGTAATCACCTTGAAAAGCAGTTTCATCTAGTTGCTTCTCTAATCAATAACTGATTCTACGTTGGTTATGAAACAAAGTTAATACTTTCTTATATGAGACACAAGGTTCTTTTTCCAGTTGTACCCCAATCTACTTTTTTTTGAAATTCTTATCTCCCTCATTAGGCCAGCTTGAAATTTCCTATCCATTATTTGTGCACAGTGTCCTGTACCATCTAAAATAATATTTCCCTCTCCCTAATGTAAATCTAATTCATGTTACTCATATTTCAAAGCCTATGTTGTTTTAAGGGTCTTTCATTGACACCATACAGCTCACAATTCTCTCTTCCTTCCCAATTTCTGTAACGTTTGTTGTGCGTATTACTAATGTGAGATATATTGATCTATCTATTGCCTATCTATCATCTATCTATCTATCATCTATCTATCCATCTATCATCTTTCTCACTCATAATATGATAATTATCACATTATACATTGATATTTGTTTATATTATGTTTCTAGTTATGGGAATATATGCATGTATGTCAATTATATTGTGCTTCCAAAAGACAAGCATGATTTACTTTTTTTATTTCTACTAACAGCAGAAGAAGAGTTGTCAGCTCATAAGAAATATTCAACATGTATGTTGACTGATTAAGCAGCTACATATAAATTACAAACAAACACAATTCATGAATTTGCTAAGAGATTTATTTTTAATCCATCAATAGTCAAGGTTTTGCTTGTTCTGTAATACATTTCCATTTTCCCCTCTTATCCCACACATATTTCATAAAATGTTCTGTGTATATATTCTTTCTCCATACGCATATAAACATATACATATGCATTTATACATACAAATACACATACCACATATGTGGATTCTCTTTATATGTAACAGAAGGATATATGAAATATATATGACAGAATGTTGGCTTGATGACATAAAGTCACATTTACTACTATCACATAGGTTATCTTTAGTTTTTGTTTTCATTTTAAAAATGTATTTGTATACTCTAATGCTATATGCTATATACATATATGTTTAGAATATAACATCTTTCTGATAATTAAACTGTCGTAAATCTTTTTACCTCTATTCATGGGTTATGTTAACACTCTATTTTTTTTAATTGAAGTATAGTTGACACCACTGTTAATTTTCATTTCTGAGAATTAAATAAACCAAGAGTTGGCAAATAGGACTCATTACCTATTTTTGTAAATATAGTTTTATTGCAACACAGCCACACCCATGTATTTGTTTTATTGTCTATAATTGCTTTCCTCCTAAGAAGAGAAATTGGCTAGATGCATTATGGAGCATGTAGCACACAAAGCAAAAATATTTACTATGGCCCTTTACAGACACTTGCTACAAAATAGAAAAAAGATATATGCTTTTGGTTTGCATAGTAGTTGAGACTCAGGTGGCAAAGATCAATCAATACTCTTCTGTTTGACTTTATTTGCATTTTGCAGTAGGACATATTCACTCAAAGGGACATTATTTGCAAATCATTCTTTTGTTATTCAAGGCATTCAATTTAAGATAGAGTGATCTTGAAAATGTGAAAGATATTACAAGGACATGTCAGAAGGTGTAGAAGTTGAGCTTAATTCAGAATTATTTTCTTTCAAAGTTCCTTTGATTATGCAGGGCTTAATTAGCAAGCTAAATCATAACACGAAGAATGTGTTTGCTTTGCAAAATCAAATCAATTGCACAATTTATGTTCTCTGCAGCTGCTACTTCCCATTTTTATAGAAGCAGATCCATTCCAGCTGTGGATATGAGCAGACCTGCCTCCTACTCATTGATAGAGGAAATATTTCATAGTCATCAATGTGATGTGATGCCAAGGACCAAAGCTTGTAAGCAAATGCCTTTAAAAAAATTAAAAGGCCAATATTTGGAACTGAAAATAACTGAATTTTAATATATTGTAGGTGTTTAGTAAGCCTGAGGAAATAGATTAATATTAGAGTAATATGCTATTACATATTAACATATCAATTTCAAGGTTCAGTCTATTGACTTGAAGGTTTGAATTCAATAAATCTTTTTACGCATCTCAAACTGATACATTAAATTATTAATTTATGACAAATTCTAAAATTATAACATTGAAAATATTTTTATTTTTTAAGAAACTAAAGAGAGGGTATACCTCATTTTAAAGAGACAACCAGGGTCTTGTTAATGAGTTAACAAATGAGCTCATTTGACATTCTCAATAAATTTCATTGACTTTATTACATTCAAGCACATATCTGTGCAATATCTAAGGTATGGGTTTTGGCTCAGTGTTTACTTATTGATATATGTTTTGCTTAATAGGTCTCTGACAATTAGTCATATTCTAATTTTTCTAGTTCTATTGACCATTTTATTATAGTGGTATATCATTAATTTGGGAACAGAGCACAGTGATTATTAAACAATCCCAGAATTGTAAGAATGTAAATTCTTGCCACAGAAAAGTAATACATAAGAACTACATGTGGTGAAATGTAAATGGAATCACACAGTAGCTTGAATAATAAGTGCAATGTATCCCTGTGCACAGACCAAAATTCTGAAGTCACTTCTATTAACTTTTCCTATGTGTTGAGAAACTAGATGAAAGCTGAGATTTTAGCCAACGTTATTAGTCATACAATAACACAAACACATTCTGGATTTTTATGGTTAAACCCTTGGTAATTTGCACTTCATGTTTCTAAATTTTTACTTTTGCTGTAGTAAGGGTAGAATTGATTCTGAAAAGGACAAAGGAATAAAAGACAAACATATTGTCATATAATATCATATAATACTATTTAAAAGTCTAATAGACTTGAAATTTGTACATTAGCATGACATTTTTATTTGTGCATGTGGCAGTTACTTTTGAGCCAACGTATTCATTTAAAACTTAATTTAGGAAAGAATATTCATGTTGCATGTCTTCTAATGCCATTAGCACCAGTTGAGGAAATGTTCCTGAGTTTCTCTCGGGGTCTGAGTCATGCAGGAAGAGTTGGATATATGAATAAGGGAAACATCTGATGAGGGTGTCTAGGAGTAGGAAAACTTCATTGGTATTGATTTATATTTCACAAAGTGTATTTTTATAGTTATATCATAAAAGATAAAAATAATGTTTCCATGGTTGAATAATTTTTTGAAAAATGTTACGTATTATTTCACTTGAAAATTTAGCGTTCATTTGTGTATTAGAGGCTCTGAAAAACCCTAATCCAGGGTTCCTGAATGTTGTTTGTTTTGTTTTGTTTTACTTTACCTTCATTCTCCACATTTATTTAATCATAAAATGCTTTCTTAAACTAACAACTATTGCCATCCTCTGGAACAAATGCTCCAGAAAACATTTTGGGAAAGATGGAAATAGGTCTTTAAAAATAAGATGAAAACACATATACACACATGGAGATATGAAAAGCTCATAGGGTAGCAGCCAGTCTCTCACCAGATTTATTTATAGGAGGTGCCAGTTCTAGGTTCCCTCAGGTGATCTCTGGTTCAGAAGTGGCCCTGCAACTGAAGACTGTCAGAAGAAGCTGGAAGCATAACAGTGATTCTCAAGCGTCTTAAGGTAGGTACTTTACGACTAGCTGGCACCTTTCAAGGAATGCCTAGTTGTCCTCTACAATTCTCTTTGGGACTTTCTGTCTGCTAAGAGTTACATGTTTCCTAAATGCCATATCCCTTGTTAAGCCGTAACCCATAATCACAACATTTAACAGTAAAAAGATTATAAAACACATTTCTTTCCAAACCAAATCAGGAGGTCTTTGGCTCTTTGGTAATTACACTGAAAGAATCTGGAGACCAATACATGTGTCTAACCCTGTGTTAAGGCTGGAGATTAAAAAAATGATAAAGTAAAAGTCTCAAAGAAGTACCAATGTAGTGTCGAGTATAGTCATATATACAAATAGACACAACAAAGTATGATAAGTGCTGTGCTAGTGGAATGATTAAAGATGCATAGGATGCCGGGGGTGAGGGGGAGAATACACTCTGCTTGTGGAAGACAGGTGGAAGTTGGCCACAATTTCAAAGAATCGGTGACATTTAATCAGAAGTAATTTAATAATAAAAAATAATATAATGGAAATAATTCACTCCATGCGAAAAAATAGACTAAGAAAGCTGTTTCCTGGTCTAGAGCCAAATCTTAAGCTGGGTCATAAACCACCAGGAACAACAATATCAGGTCACTATTTCACCTGTGTCTAGACACGACCTTGAGTAGTAACAGCTACTAGTGTGGCCATTTAACAAACATGTTTGAGAGTTACCTATGTGCAAGGTGTACTTATTAAGTACTAGGGATACACCTGTGAACAAGACACAAACCTCAGGTTTAAGAGTCCAACAGGATAATGTAAAAACATGCAAATAGGCAATTAAAGCAAGTATTTTAAAAATAAATGTTTGTAAAACACTGCCTAGGTTGGTGTATCAGTTCGTTGTGTTTATGAAGAATTTAACTATGCTGAAATAGAGTGGCACAACAAAACTTTCTGGTCATTGCCCTCAGGAATTTATAATTGTAAACTTTGATAAGGTTCTGAATCTAGTCATGCATGTATATGTGTGTATGTATGTGTGTTTATGTATATACATATATGTGTATATATGTGTGTATAGGTATACACGTATATGTGTTTATATATAAGTATATATATGTGTATATATACATAGAGAGAGAGAGATACATATATGCAAAGTTATCTACTTTGTAAAGTAATCTAATGGTAAGCCTCATATGCTATATAGGCAATAATACAGATTTAAGACTCAAAAATGGAGCATTGAAAGTATTGAAAGTATGCATGTTATGCACATAAATCCATACACTTATGCATCACATGTAAAACTCTAGTTCAATCCCCATTGAAGAATTTTTCTCAATGTGCCATTCATGGTTTGGATATTTGCTGGTATTACTAGATTCCTTTATTAAGAATTAAGGATGAAATAGGTAGGTAGAGAGAATTTCTTTAGGTTATTGTTTCTTTTCTTTAAACATTTGTACATATTTTTAATAAAACATTCTCTTTTCTGCTTCTTTCACAAGTAAAATCTGGACTCATGTCATGGGATAAACGCAGCCCATACTGGCAAGCTGTACATATTTAGGGCAGGTAACATATAAAATTGAACATTTATCTTTACACTTATTAATATATACATGTGGATAATTCTGGAAAAAAATGAAAAACACACTCCAATACACCATCTTTCTTCAGAGAAACACTTGTTTCCCCTAGAAGCACAAACTGTTCAAAATGAATCTGTTGAGGTTGAGTTCATCTTTGTAAGAATTCAATTTATAAACAATGACTCATTTATTCCTTTGATTCTTAACATGATAAACTTCCCTGAGAGTTTTATTGCCACTGCATAATTAAGACATGATATCTATGTTGGAAATCGTGCTCTTAAAAGTTTTAGAAACATCACATGATATGTCCTAATGCATGCCCTCAGGTAGAAGGAATATTCCATGTAGATCTTAACAAGTGCGGAAGATGATACATCATCAATGCCAAGTTCGTAGCAGTAAATGCAGCTGCCTTCCAGGTGGGCTAGACTGCCCTACGCCCAACACATACACTCACTTCTATTCAACAGAAATCAGAGAAGATTTCTGAAATGTATTTTACATCATTTCTTTTTAAAAAATAGTGTCAATTTCTTCATAATCATCTACCAATTAGTAAAGGAGCAAGATGCATTGGTGGTGCTCAAAAACTACTACCAGGACTAGGAAGACAGTTTGTGATACATCTTGACTTATTTTGCTTGTACTTTAAATTTTCAAAACACAGTGAAAACAATAAAAGCAACTTCTATCCTGGATTCCAGTGAGAAAACTGAGATGAAATCATAATTTATTACTAGATAGAATCATTGAAAATATAGGAAGAGAATTTGTTAAAATTTGCATGATGTAACTATGTACTAACTACATATATATATTATGTATATATTAATATATATCTATACACTGCATATATATTACACACATTTGTTCAGATGCCTTTGTTAATTATTAAAATGTAAAGGTAGTCATATCTGAGGAGTTGAAGACAGCTTTGTCAGTGCCGAAAACTTCATCTTTTCAAAAAGTCTGCTTCCTTTGTGATTTTTTTTCACAGTAATTTGTTATTTTTTTCACACTCCTTTGTTATTTGATTTACAAAGTAGTGACCATCCTCTCTAGAACCTTTCATCTCATTCTTTCAGACAGTGATTATGTAAGATACAAGGATTCATGCTGAACACCAGACACACAGCTCCAGAGCAGCTGTTGCTTCTTAAATCTCCTCTTGTTTTCTGATTATGAAAATTCAAAGTTAAAAGTAGCCCATTCCATCTCTAAGTGATATTCTACTAATGCATTCACAAACACACACAATTATAGACTTCTTTTTCCTCCAGGCTTCTAACGGATCTACGGTAGTACTTACTGTGGTCCCACAAGCACCTCGACCAGTACCTGGCCCGTAGTTTGTGCTACTATTTGTTGAATAAGGAAATTTGTGAAATGCATAAGTGACTTTTAGATCAAGGAGAACAAAAGCGGAATAAGAACATTCATTAGGGAAGGTGAAATAAAGTTAACTGAGAACAGAGAAAACATAACTGTTTATCTTTACATTTATCTTCTATAACTAGAATGTCCTCAAAATGGAAAGGAAAGAACAAATATTAAAAAAGGAAATTAATCTTTGCACATATCAAGATAGATCAGTCTATTCTGAAATGAAATTTAAAGCCTACAATTTTGCAGTCTGGTATGGGTCTGGTACTCTCCTTGGCAGGAAACAGCTTTACAGGCTCTTTTCATCTTGTGTTGCTGATATTTTAACTACGTGGTGCCCAAGTTCACTATAGAAATGAAGGGTGGGAATTTATATAGGGATTTGATGACCAGAGTTATAAGATAAAAATAAAAAGATGAATGAATAGATAAATAGATGACAGATAATAAATGGATCAAGAGATAGATGGATAGATAGATGATAGATAGATAGATAGATAGATAGATAAATAGATGATAGATAGATAGAAAATCTCTCCCTACATTAGTCACATGATTTAAACAGAACTGCAAGGGAGGCTGGGAAATTTGTCAAACAGCATGCCTAGGAAGAGGAAATGGTGGGTAAGCACTTTGGACAGTTTTAGACACAGTGCTCAAGGTAGATAGCCACTTTAACTGAACTCAAATTCGTAGTCCAAATTATTTGAACATCATATGATATAAGGAATTTATATGTTTAATTGTGGAATCATTATGAGTAATCTTATTTAAATTTGGGGAAAAAAGAAGTGATACCAAAAAAATTGACGAAAAGAATTGAGGTGGGAAAAGTTTCCTCATATTTTGTTTTTAACAACTGAAAAAAATTCCAACTGGCAAACATAAATTTTCTGTAAAACTGTAGATGAGATGATTAAACAGATGGCTTAGGAACCCCCCAACAGTATGGGGTGGTAGCTGGGGGGCCAACATGAGTTAAGTAAGAAGTCAGCATAAGTGGTGGCATAATTATCCTATGGCATAGGATCTGTGTAATTGTGACCTGAGAAGGTTGACATAGACAGGAATGGAGTGGATAAGATATTTAAGGTTAAAGAATTGAACAAGGAGATAAAACCACTGTCCAACATTCATATGAGAAAAATAAAATGGGGTCTTGATAGATTTCAAACTCAAGGTAAGTCAACAATTTGAAAACATAATAAAGAAATTAATCTGTTTTAGACTATAGAGTAGTAATAGATATAATTCAAGAGTAATTAATTGTTTATTAACTACACTAAAACATTACAAAATCTATCAGGTCAAAATGTGATTCTACTTAATTTTTGACACTTGGCAAAACTCCAACTACATGAATTTATGACTTTTGTCTTATAACCAATTTCTTTTCTAATCTCCAGCCTAATGAATGACTCCACTACCTATCTAGTCGCACTATTGGAAACATGGGAGTTATTCTCGATTCTTTCCTGTTTCACCATCTATCAATCACTAAGCCATTTGATTACATTTCCTGACTTCTGCTTTCCACATTTTATTTTCTTCTTTAGTATTACAACAGTCTCCTAGGTATGTTTGTTACTTCCAGTGCCAACTTTCTCCAACTTCATCTCCACCCTGGGAGTGACATTTCTAAAGCATATAATCTGATTAGGTTATTCCCTTATTTAAAGATCTTCACTGTCTCTACATTTTCTTGTAAGAAAAATGTTAAATTCCTTAGAAAGATGTGCAAATTATGGCACAGTGCAGTATTATTCAAACAGTAGACTATGACCACTTAGTGGTTCTAAAATAAAGTTTTTCTTCTGTGATGAACATTTCTAAAGAAACAATTTAAAAAGACTATACTAGACCTTAAATAGACAAATAAGTCACACATAATATAAATACCTGTAGTTTTGTGGAACTTGATACACACATACACACACACACATACACACACACACATGCACTAATTTATGACATAAAATATAATTCTTATTACCGACCAAGTTAAAAAAATTACTTTGAAAGCCACTGGCATAGTGGTTCAAAGCATGAAGTCTGGGGCAAGATAACCAGAGCTCCAAATTCAGTTCTGCAATGTACTAATTGTATAACTTTGGGTAAATTACTTAATATCACTGTGCTCCAGTTTTCACATTTGTAATAAGGCAAAGAATAATATTTACCTTTGTGATTATTTTTAACATAAATAAGAATATATATTGTATGAAAAGTACCTGATTCAAAGTATGTATTCAATCAGTGTTAACTCTATTATTTGTACCTTATGAGTTATGAGGTTACTGTGTTTTCATTAGTTTTGTTTTGCTTTTAAATGTGGCTCCTACTCTCGTTTGTGGCTTTACGTTACTTACCCTTCCCTACTCACAGATTTTGCTACAGCCCATTTGAGTGACTTAACATCACTTAACATAAAATCTCACAAGATTTTCTCTGAAGAAACTAGGGAAGAGAGAAGTAACATGCTTTGTCCAGATTCATGGGGCAATTACTCTGGTGTGCTCAGTGCCAACATTCATGCATCTAAGCACCATGTCACACTGACATATTGCCTTCACCTTAATCATGATCCCAGCCATCTAAATGTCCATCATTCTTGCTTGTCTTTGTTTTGGATCTCTGATTAAAATTCCCAACTACCTCATTATACATCTGTCTTTCATGTTGGATTGTCCTTCCTGTACCCGAAAGGTTCTCCTCTCAAAAAATTTTTCTAAAAATTCCTACACATCACTCTAGACGCTGCTCATAAGCCTCCCTCTCTAAATGCAACTTCTGGCAGACACAATTAGTTACTATTTCCTCGTACTCTAAAAGTACTTTGTGATTTCCTTTAACAGTATTTTTCACTTCCTGTTTGGGGAACAAAAGTCTTATAAGATCTCAATGAATGGGTAATGGTGGTCAAATTTGGGGAATACAAAATACTATGATTTCTAGTCCTTAAGAAAATCACAAAACATATTAACATTTTAAAGTTCACAGAAAACCTGCAGGAAAGATGGTAAGTTTTCTTTTGTTTTCCAGATTTGAAAAGTAAACTTTAAATCATTATTTTGGTGTAATGCTTATTAAGGAACCTCTTCTGAAGATTCTGCCCAGTTAGTATTTATTCCCCTAACTTGGGATTCTGTTCAATACCTACACCTTTTACTTGATTATAGTGGATGTTTGTTTTTTTGGCTATCCAGTGTTGGAATACATTTCCTGTTTTGGAATAACCCTTAAATATTTGGGAAACAGGATTTTACTCATCATCATGACAGCAAAGGAGTTCTATTATCTATTGATGTCTGATGCCTAATTACCTATTGTTATCTGGGAATTTGATACCTGAGGAAAAATTAGGAAGGTACAAGATATTTATTGCTGCTTTTTGCAAATTCTATGACTGCCAGTGTCCAGTAATATTGGGGCTATTGTTTTTCTGTTTTACACAGCTTTTACTGCACCAAAAAACAGGCACAGACATCTCAATGGCATATAAAGAAATCATTTGCTTCTCACTTGCGAGTTACATGTTAATTGGGGCTCAGCTGATCTAGACTGTGCATGGCTGGACTTGGCTCCAAGTCATGCCTACTGTTTAGAATATCTCCCTGTCACTCACGTTCTTCCAAGACAGTGGGATACTTGGCACATGCATGTTCCAGGCACATTCCAAGCCTTTGCTATATCATGCCCACTGACATCCCATTGGACACAGCAGGTCACATGGCCAAGTCTACCAAGAGACCACAGCAAGGGTGTGAGTGTATAATGTTATCATAATGGAACAGAGAATTGAGAGGAAAATGTAATCTGCCACATGTTCTATGCATATATTCATGTGGCTGATACTTAGTTGAGCCTAAAGTCCTTTGGTTCATGCTGTAGAGTGTTTCTTCAGTCTTCCTATTGATTTGGTGAGCCACTTGATACCCTTTAGCAAATGGTGACATTTCAAATTACATGGCATCATATGGGCATGTGTGAGAGGGTCTTTGGCCAAAAGTTGAAGTCAGGAGGCAATGTCCTATCCTTTACCTCAGTAAATCCAAATCCTGATTTATAAATCTTCTCCATGACATTGAAATTCTCCCATCCAACATTTATTACAGGAAACCTTGATCATTATATAGGATATAATTTTTAGGAATATAATTTAAAAATAATAAATATCTTTATTAGGATATAACTATTTCAGTGTTTTAGTCCAAGTTCCTCATTTGTACTATCTTTTCAACCAATATTGTCAGCAAAATACTCACTTTCATAAATATGGTTGAAAGAAATGATATGTATGATTTTTTGTTATTTTTTTCCCTAGTAGGAACCAAATTTGGCAGAGGTGGGGGTCTCCAAATAATTACACTGGTAAGTATGAAATTGTTGAGTATCAGCTGGTAGTAAATTTTTTGTCCCACAAGTGTAACATTCTTCCAGATCACTAAAAGTAACTGGTACCTAATTTATTGATTAATATTAATGTTTAATATATAAAAGAGTACTTCCACTTGAGGGCAGACAATACATATTAGATATCAAAAGAATGCTAGTCAACAACTCAAAACAAAACCAAGACCTGGAATGAAGAAAATTTCTAGGATATGTGAGAAAAACAAGTAAGCCTGATGATTAGTCAGTATGAATTTTTCTCAGTGCTTTCCCTTTTCATTAGAAATTTGAGCATGCAGGGTACTGCACCTGCACATCTGTGACTGCTAGAGAGAATTGAGTGAAAGCACTACTGTCTATCCAAAAAGAAAATAGCATTTTAAAATACCTTATAATGCAAGATAATGAGCTGATATGGTTACAAGCTAATAGACTCCATTACAGCATACAATGCCAGTCTGGGGTCAGTCTGATAGTCCTCTTCTCTAACTCCAAAGGCCACTCTGCTACTATTTTGTCTCCCTGTTCTTACTTTTCGTGTGTAGATTTACTGCTATGTTGTGTGTTTAATTTTCTTAGGAGGAAAAAAAAAACCCTCTTGGTGAATTCTGGTCTAAGCTGGTATTGGATTTCTGAAAAGTAAGTATAAAATCAATGCTTTGTAAGCTCCAGGAAGGAATATTGACTAGTAAAGAGATGCATCACTGGGCCACACAGTCAGCGACCTACACTCGTATCACCAGCTGCACCAAAATACTACTGCTTCTTCAGACTCCAGTTCTTTTTCCTTAAAGGAGTAATTTTTGTGGCGGATTCTGTGCGCCACAGAAGCCAAGTCAGTTAAGGTTTGGGCTTATTGAATGTAACTAAAAACCTAAGTATAGCAAATTAAACAAAAAAAAGTTTATTCTTCTGTCAGGAAAGATAAATTGGAGAGTAGACCTTAATTTACACTTAGATCCCATCATCCAGAGATTAGCCACGTGACCAGTGTTTCCTGCGAGGCATTATTTTTTAATTGGAAATATTGCCACATTCAACTAAATAGTAAAGACGAAAGGACAAATGGGTATAATAGCATGCTTACTCACACATCAAATCCAACAAGTCCTGGAAACAAATTGTAAGAGGATACCTCATGTTAAGACAGACAAACATAACCAGCAGTTGGAATGCAATCTCTTTAATAAAAAGAGTAGAGGACTCCAGGGGACTGTAGAGCAGAGTACTTTGTACTGTCGAAGAATAATTATACCATACAGAGTTAAACAGGCAGGGAGAACTCTATTTAAGAGAATTGTGATGAGTGAAAGAGACGGAACTAAACTCCACTGGAAAAGAAGGTAGGAAACTTGGAAGCACTCTGGTAAGCTAAAGGGAAAGTACTGAAAGGCCTTGGTTTGAGGGGAGCTCAATCAGTGTGATCAGGCCATCTGAGTCTGCTAACTGCTGCTTATGGAAGTCCGTCTTCTACACTCTACAGAGACTGGGAGACAAGCAAGCTATCTTGAGTACATTTTGAAAGGATGATTCCCCCTTCCTTCCTTCCTTCCTTCCTTCCTTCCTTCCTTCCTTCCTTCCTTCCTTCCCTCCATCCCTCCCTCTTTTTCTCCTTTCCTTTCTTCCTTATTTATTTATTTTTAGAGAGAGAGTGCACATGCAAGCAGAGCAGAGGGGCAGGGAGACAGAGAGAGAAACTTAAGCAGGTTCCACACCCAGCATGGAGCCCAACACGGGGCTCAATCACACGATCCTAGGGTCATGACCTGCACAGAAATCAAGAGTCCTGTGCTTAACTGACTGAACCACCCAGGCACCCTGACTTCCAGTTTCTTGAGAAAGAATTCCTGGCTTATAAAAATGGCAACAGGTTGGGAGAAGATCTATATCTGAAAGGGGAGATACTATAAGAAAAAGAAGTATGGTGGCTTCTTACAGTAGAGAAGAAACTGGTCTAAAGGTTAGTCAAGCCAAGGGGAATAGGAATGTTAAGGACCTCTTGGTTAATCTCATTAATGTTGTTCAGAAACACTAGATTATGAGGGTGGCAAAAAGTAGACTAAACTCAAGTTAGTTTTTAAAATTTGTCTTAATTTATCTAGTCAATACACCCCTGTTGCCTGCACCTCAGGCCAGACTGCTCCCACCTCGCTCTTTCTCCCCAGCCTTTGCCATGCCACTACAGGTGAGATTAATTCTGTGGACTAGTCAATAAGAACATTAAAATACATGTATTTAATGTTCTGAAAGACACATTTGAAGTCAGGGTATATATTAAAATGAACAAGAAATTACAAAATAAAACTTGGCAGAAATGAAATAAGAATAAATGTATATGAAGAAAAACACTCAGACATATTGGAAATGAAAATTATATTCACTGAAATAAATATTTTGTCATGCTCAATTGTAGAGAATTAGTGACTTGAAGAGAATAATGCCAGATACTCAGCACAGATGGACAGAAAAGTTAAGTTACTTGAAAAATAGCTTGAAAAGTTCCAACAAATATCTAACTGGAGGTTTTGAATACAAGAATAGGGGAGATAGTAAAGAAGCAATATTTAAGTGGCAAATACGGCACATGTTCTACAATGAAAGTCACAGGTTCTCAGATTGAAAGTTCATTGCAAGTAAGGACCAAGAAATATCATAAAGCCACATCTAAATATGTTATATTTGAACCTGAGAACTTCGGAGATACAGAGACAAATTTTGGGAAGTCAACAAAGTAAATTCAGATTAACAGCAAATAAAACATATTAGATGATTAACAAATATAAAAAAGAAAACAATAAATATTATTTTAAAAGGGTGGGAGACAATAAATGTAAAACTGAAATATTGTAGCTTGATAAACTATAAATTATGTGATGGCCAAACTAAAGGTATTTTGTAGTCATACTAGATTTAAGAAAGTTTACTTAAAAAAGTACTTAAGGACTTTTTTAGTGAAAACAAATAAAATCAGGGAGCAGGAAAGAATGTTGAACATATAAATTGATAAAATATTTTGTAAGTGAATTGTAAAATAGTGATAATTTTGTACTTAAAGTATAGCTGAAGTTTTCTATTACTGCAAAGCTAATTTTGTTCTTTTACATAATAAAATGTAAAATAACTTTAAATGCATTACCATTTATAATTAAACAGGAATGTTTCAAAAGGATAACAAAAAATTAGAAATATAATATGTAGCTTCTAAAGCAGCAGATGAGAAGCAGGTTGGAGGGAGGTGACAAAATTTTATGAAGCCACCAAAAGGCAGAAAGGTAAATACAAAATTAATCAGAATATCAGTGAGTCTTAAACTCATGGTAGAAATGATTAGGTTAAAAATTCAACTGCATTTTACTTGTGTTTACAGAAAAATTAAGAGAATTTATATAAACCATTAAAACTATAGGAAATTAAGCAAAATCTTTTCAGATGAAAAACTTAAAATATACAATTTAATAATTTTTCTATACACTTATCCTTAAAATACTAGAAAATATAATTTAAAATAATGTTAATACAATCTTAAGTTATGTTGAAATAAACACAGCAATGCATGCAAGATTATAAGAGGATGTTTTACAACATTTAGAAACATAAAAACAACACTGCAATAAATGGAAATTATAAAATGTTTATAAACAGAAAGACTCAATACCTTGAACATATCAAATTGTCCTCAATAATGTATAAATTCAATGTAACTCCAATCAAAATTCCAGTAAGGATTTTCAAGGAACAGAACAAGCTGACCCACAAAAGCATAGATATGTATAACAGAGCAAGAACAGCTAAGGTAATTTTGAAAAATGACAAATATCATGATTTTCTTCCTGTAAAATGCCAAAATATACTATTATAATGTAATAGTAATTAAGATAGTTGGGTATAGACAAATACGGTGAAGGAACAGAATAGTTAGCCCAGAAACAGACCCTCATTATATGAAAAGGTGAAAGAATGAATCACTGAAAAAATAGTGCCAAGGTAATTTGGTCATCCAAATGAAAAAGAAGAAAAAATGTTAAAGTAGATTCTAATTGTGTAATACACATATACATATGCACACACAACACACACACACACACAATGAACAATTTCTAATTGAATTTAAATCTTTGAGAAAACCTTGAAAGTTTTAGGGAAAAAAATACATTTATGATTTCAAGATAGTTTTATTTTCTTTTAGAAAATGTCCCAATAATACACATCATTTTTAAAGCTGAATATTTTACTTAATTAAAATGAAAGACTTCTGTATCACATAGAACACCATGAATGAAAGAGAGGCCATAAATGGGGAGAAGATATTTGAAATGCAGAAAACCAATAAAATAATAGTATCCAGAATGAATATAAATATTGTGAAATTATAAACATGCATGCACCCAAAATAATAACATTGGGAAAGAGACAACATGAAAAAAACAAAAACAAAAACTGACAATCTAGAGCAAAAACCGATTGACCAAGAAGCTATAAAAGTATAAAAAGAAGCTAGGCAAAAGTGTAAAACCATTTCACTCATTTAATTGGCAGTGCTCAAAATGCTATGAAAAATAAGCACTCGTTAAGAAATATTTGTGAGAAATGCCCTCATTGTGGATAAGTGTGTCCATTGGTAAGCAATTTCAAAGAGTAAATTGATGAATTGGGAAATCGAAGAAACACATATCTTCTATTCAGCAATTCCATTTATAGGCATATTCTCCTGAGAAATTCTTGAATGTATGCATACATAATTACAGCATGTTTATAGTAATAAAAACTGGAAACATACAAAATATCCATTACTGGAAGACTGAATATGTCGATTTTAGTATGTTTATATATAGGGACATCAAACAGCATTTGATATGAATGAATTCAAGTTAAGTATGTCAACATGAATACATTTCAAAAACATAAGATTGAACAAAAGAAACAAATTACAAAGTGGTAAGTATAACGTAATATTTATATAAAGATTGAGGATATGCCAAACAAATTTATGTCTCCCTTATGGATGAATTCATATGTAAAATAGTATAAAATACTGGAGAAGTTTCTAAAATTCAGTTTGAGAAGAAAAACACCATACAAGAAGTATTATACAAAAGGCTTTAAGCATACTTGTCATTATTGAGGGTTGTGTTTGTTTCCCCCAACATTCATACTTTAAAATCTTAATTTCTAGTACCTCAGAATGTGACTTTCTAAGGAAATAGTAGAAATAGGATTGTTGCAATGTTATTAGTAAAAATGAGTTCATCCTGAATAGGGTGGTCCTCTAATGCAATATATCTAGTGTACTTATACTGGGAAAATTGGGACAGACACACACACACACACACACACACACACACACACACACACACACACACACACACACACACAGAATACCATGTGAAGACTGGCTAACATTACCCAACGAACTACCAGAGCTAGAAGAAAGGCCTGGAACAAACTCTTCCGTAGTGCCTTCACAGGGAGCATGGCCCTTCCAACCAACACCTGAATTTCAGACTTCTGAACTCTGAAACTGTAAGATAACATATTTCTGTTGTCAAAGGGACTTAGTTTGTGGTATCTTGTTAGGCAGCCCTAGCAACCTAACCTAGTCATTTTTTTTTAATTTCTTGAAATTTATCTAAGCACATACTACAAACATTTAAAAATTGATAAAACTAAGTGATAATTATAAAGGCATGCCATATTATTCTCTATGCTCATCTCTGAACTTGAAAATGGCATGATTTTAACAAATAAAAGCAGATTGCAATACTCAAAAACATAATTACTAAAACAGAAAAGGTGGGTGCCTGGGTGGCTCAATTGGTTAAGCATCAGACTCTTGATTTCAACTCAGGTCATGATCTCATGGTTGTGAGATTGAACCCTGAGTTGAGCTCTGTATGGAGCCTGCTGGGATTCTCTCTCTCTCTCCCTCTCTTTCTGCCTTCCCCTGCTTGTACTTTCTCTCTCTCAAATAAATAAATAAACTCATTAAAAATCATTTAAAAAATAGAAAAGACATTTAACTAAGGAAATTAGAATGTAGATATTAAGAAATCAGTCTTATGGACAGCAAGAAAGAAGTCCAAAACAACAGTAAATACTGAATTCATATGCCAAAAATCATTACAATTAAGAAAATTATTCTTTAAATTTAAAAAGCAAAACTCTGAAAATCCAATTAATTAAAAAATTTATAAGCAGAAAATATGTAAAGAAGAGATTGATTCTTTTAAGATACACAGAGATGTTTTTTAAACGAATGATACAGTTATCAAAGTTATATATTAATATATTAAGTATATTTGGAAGGAAAATTTTTTAAAATTAAAACTCACCTGATATATATCCAAGAGAAAAATCCTAAAATCCTAACGTACACATGTGTAAAATACATACCTTATAATTTATAAAGGAAGAAGTATACAATTTGAAAAATGATCAAAGTTAACATCACATAAATACAAATTAAAATCATGAAATGTATTGTCACGTACCACTCTGCTTCAAGGAAATCCAAACATCCAGGCCTAGAAAGTGCAGGTGCTGCAATTGCATAGACCACTGCAAGGAAATGAGAAATGGTAGAGGCTTTTGACATTTCCAAAGTAGAGACATTGCTCTGAGCAAGTCCTCAGCACATTGTTCTGTATACACTCCTTTATCTATCTCTCCTACCAGACTGAGAGCATCTTGAAAGCAACAATTTTGTTTTCAGTTTGATATTCTTCAGCCCTTAAAAAAAGGAAAAAATACTTATGGAAATGCATAATGGTGGCAATATTATAGGTAAAAATTAAGTTTATTACATGGTTAGGAAGAATGGACTTTGTAAAAACTGAAGGAAATAATTTTGCAGTATTTATCAAAATCCTTTAAAATATTCTGTTTTCCATAATAATCCATTTCTTGAAAACCAGTCTAGATAAATAATCAGAAACTTTTCCAAAGAAGACATCCAGATAGCAGACATATGAAAAGATGCTTAACATCACTCATCATCAGGGAAAAACACATCAATTCCACAACGAGATACCACCTCACACCGGTCAGAGTGGCTAAATTTAACAACTCAGGAAACAACAGATGTTGGCAAGGATGTGTAGAAAGGGGAACCCTCTTGCGTTGTTGGTGGGAATGCAAACTGGTGCAGCCACTCTGGAAAACAGTGTGGGGTTTCCTCAAAAAAGTCAGAAAAGAATTACCCTATGACCCAGCAAGTGCACTACCAGGAATTTATCCAAAGGATACAGGAGTGCTGATTCATAGGGACACATGCATCTCAATGTTTATAGCAGCACTATCAACAATAACCAAATTATGGAAAGAGCCTAAATGTCATCAACTGATGAGTGGATTAAGAAGGTGTGGTACCACATATATATACAAACACACATATATATGTATATACGTAATGGAATATTACTTGGCAATCAAAAAGAATGAAATCTTGGGGCACCTGGGTGCCTCAGTCAGTTAAGTATCCAACTTCGGCTCAGGTCACGATCTCACGGTTCATGGGTTCGAGCCCCAGGTCGGGTTTTGTGCTGACAACTGGCTCAGAGCCTGAGGCCTGTCTCGGATTCTGTATCTCCCTCTCTCTCTGACCCTCCCCTGTTCACGCTGTCTCTCTCTCTCTCTCTCAGAAATAAATAAAACATTAAAAACTTTTTTAAAAAGAATGAATTCTTACCATTTGCAACAATGTGAATGGAACTGGAAGGTATTATTCTAAGCAAAATAAGTCAGTCAGAGAAAGACAGATACCACATGATTTCACTTATATGTGGAATTTGAGAAACTTAACAGATGATAATAGGGGAAGAGTAGGAAAAATAAGATAAAAACAGAGAGGGAAGCAAACCATAAGAGACTCTTAAATACAGAGAACAGAGTTGATGGGGAAACACAGACTCTGAAGCAGGCTCCTGGCTTTGAGCTGCCAGCACAGTGCATGATGAGGGGTTCGAACTCATGAGCCATAAGATCATGACCTGAGCTGAAGTCAGACAGTTAACCAACTGAGCCTACCAGGCGCCCCTGCAATCCTTTAAATAAGCTTGATTTAAGCTTTTAATAAGGTGGAAAAATTGCTTACAGTACATCATGACTCAGTTTTCCCAATTATAAAGGAAATAATAACTATGTAAACAAAAATCAGAGAAGGGGAACACATATCATGAGGAGTGCATATCTTAAAGCAGTGGATTAATGCTCCATTTTTATTCTCTTCTTGATATTGCTGTGCATTTTCTTATTTTTTAATAGTATGTTGTGTTACAATCATGAAACACACTTATAAGAAGATAATTTCCCCCCTTTCATTACTTTGTCTTCTTGCAAACTGGTTTGATTCAACAAGTATTAGAAAACCTACACTACACTTGGCAAAAAAAAAAATTGTTAAGGAAAATCAATATGACAGGAACCCATGAGACAACATATTTGCAATCTAGTTAACATAAAGGCAAAAAGGCATAAAGAGTAATTTTAAGGGCTTATCACCTCTTGCGTGATCCATTATAACAGATTCATACCACATCTCTTACCTCCTGCTATACCACTCTTCAGTTTATTTTCTGCACTGTTGCCAGAATGCTTTGTCAAAAGCAAAGATTTCATCATGCCCTTTTCTTCCTAAACTTATTTGGTTCCCTTTTGCCTGAAGCACTGGTTCTCAACCATGACTGTGCATTAGAATCACCCTCGTAAGCTTTAAAACATGTCCGATGCCAGACTCTCCTTCCTACTGTGATCCTCAGAGGTTCTGATTAATTATTCTTGAGTGAGGCCCAGGCAGCAATATTTTTTAAAGCTACCTAAAATTAAGTACCTTATGATGGCATATAATGATGATGGCTATCTTTCTAGTCGCATTTCTTACCCGTTCCTCTAAGTAGACTCTGGATTGTAGTCTGTTTCTTAAATATGACATACTATTTCACAACTCTTGTGTTTACCTATGATTCTCCTTCTCCCTGGAATGAGCTTTCTTTCCTTATAAAGTGGAATTCTCCTAGTCACCGTTTGTCACTCTTTAAAATTCTATTCAAACAGTCCATTGCTAAGTAAACCCTCTCTGATACCCTAACGCAGTGAAATGCCCCTGCCTACTTTATTTTTAAAGAAGCCCAGACACAGCCAGGCCTGGAGAGATTAGGTCCTGCAGCAGGGTGACTCATTAAAGAAATAGAATGTGATAGGGTATCACGTGACAGAGACCTTTGTACACTATTTGGTAAATGTCCCTTTAGCTGTCTCCTCACACTATATGGAGATCTCCTTAAAGGTAAAGATTTTATCATGTTCCTCTTTGTCATTCTTAGCACTTAGTCCAATGTCAGGCAGTTTGTAGACACTCAAGCAATATTTTTTATGTAAACATAAGAAATAACTAATCCAGTGTATGATAAATGTCAAATATATGGCACAGAACAAAATATGGTAGGAATTCAAAAGAGCAAGTTTACTGAACAAATTTTTCACTGCATCACAGTGTGTGGGAAGCTTTGGGTTCACACGAACGAGAGTGCCTCTTGCTAGCTGTGTGACTGTGAACAAGTTACCTAATCTTTCTAAGCTTCCACTTCTCCAAGTGTAAAGATAACCATCTCAATTTCACTGGGTTGTCTGTAGCCCATAATATGCCTTGAGATACAAATGGTCAAGAAATATTGGTTCCTACCCCTCTCCTTCGTTGTTTAGACTATTATAGTTGAGATTTTCTCAAGAAGATATTTGCTCCTTAGAAGCAGAAAGGACGTTGGTGCAATTTCATAGATTAGAACAGTGCTGTGTGCAAACCAATAGATTGTTTTTGAATTAGAGGAAAAATCATATAAAGCCGAAGGCTAGGTTGCATTGCATATATGAAAATGTAGTAAGATGGTGATAGGAATACTGAAAATAAAAGAGGTGAAGCATTAACAAAGTAGAAAGTAAGGCTATTAAGGCAGGGGCACTAGAAGTCAACTCAGTGAAGTAGGTGACTCAGGTAAAGAATTTGAAAGAAGAATGACCCGAAAATACAGTTCAGTTTTGAAATTTTATTCTTTATATAATGGGAGCCATAGAAGCATTGGAGGAAAGTATGACACTTTCTTCAGCCCAAGGTTCAGAATTGTTCCCCAGATGTGGACAGGGTGAAATTGAAGTTGTTTGAAAACAGAAGTTTATTTTAAGCATTTTGTGACTTTATTCAGATTTTATTTTTTAAATGTATTTATTTAAATTCAAGTTAGTTAACATATGATGTAGTGTTGGTTTCAGGAATAAAACCCAGTGATTTATTATTTGCATATAACACCAAGTTCTCATCCCAACAAGCGCCCTCCTTAATGCCCATCACCCATTTAGCCTATCCTTCTACCCAACACCCCTCCAAGCAAACCTCCATTTGCTCTTTGTGTTTAAGAGTCTCTTGTGATTTGCTTCCCTCTCTGTTTTTATCTAATTTTTTCCTTCCCTTCCCTTTTATCTGTTTTGTTTCTTAAATTCTGTGTGTGAGTGAAATCGTATATTCGTCTTTCTCTGACTGACTTATTTTGCTTAGGATAATATACTCCAATTCCATCACATTGTCACAAATGGCAAGATTTTGTTCTTGCCACCGAGTAATATTCTATTATATACATATATAATAAAATATATATCTTCTTATTCCACATCTTCTTTATTCAACAGTTGATGAACATTTAGGCTCTTTCCATAATTTGGCTATTGTTGATAGCACTGCTATAAACATTGGGGTGCATGTGCACCTTTGAATCACCATTTTTGTATATTTTGGGTAAATACCTAGCATTTCATGCTTTTAAAGAGAACTATTTTTATTGCTAATCACAGATGTGATATAGTCCCAAAGTAGAGTGACATCAAAAGAAATAAACATGAAGCATAGTATGCAACTATTATTACATGACAAATCAATAGATTATGATAGGGAAAGACACAAAGAGAATGCACAAAAAGAAATACAATATAATTGAGGGGCGCTTGGGTAGCTTATTGGGTTAAGTGTCCTACTGACTCAGGTGATGATCTCATGGTCTGTAGGTTTGAGCCCCACATCAGGCTCTGTGCTTAACAGCTTGGAGCCTGGAGCCTGCTTTGGATTCTGTATCTCCCTCTCTCTCTACTCCTCCCCCACTCATTCTCTGTCTCTGTCTCAAAAATAAATATTACAAAAAAATATTTTTAAGAAATATGGTAAATTGAAAATGAAATAAAAAATAAGTTTGTGAACAAGAATTCAGAAATGATATATTCAGCATTAGATAAGTGGTGATGGTATGTCCAAATATAAAAGCCCAGTAGGCATTTGAAGAGGTGGGACTGAATGGACTCATAATTATACAATTGTTGCAGACATGATAGCTTACAAGATTAGAGCAGATGAAGACATTCTGGCTCTACAAAAAGGAAATGAAAAAGCAAGGGAAGGCAGAAGAAACAAAGAAAAGGAAAATCAAAGTTGGCCCATTAAGGAAAAACTGCTATGTGTTAAAAGCCAAAGAAAAAACATACAATCTTACATGTGAAACAATCTTGTATGTTTCTTATAATTTTAATGTTTTTCTTTGTTTTGTTAACAAGGAACAATGACTCAGGGAAAAGTCGAGTCCTCTTTGGATCCATTTAAGGCAATCATTTTTTTTTCTTCTGTTAAAATGATTTTATTGAGACATAATTCATATAGTTCTCTCTTTTAAGGTGTGTAAGTCAGTGGTTTTATTATGTTCACAAAATTGTGTATTAACCACTGATGTCTAATTCTGGAACATGTTTATCACCCCCCAAATAAACTCCATACCCATTAGAATCATACCCTATGTCCCTTTTCCTCAGCTCCTACTTTCTGTCTCTATAGATTTGCCTCTTCTAGACACTTCATATCAATGGGATCATATAGTATTTAGTCTTTTGTGGCCTCTTTGACTTACCATAATGTTATCAAGTTTATCCATGTTGTAGCATGTATCAGAATATCATTCTTTTTTCATGGTTGAATAATATTCTATTCTATATAGAATATACATACACACACATACATTTTCTTGAGCCATTCATCAGTTGATGGACATTTAGGTTATTTCCACTTTTTGGTTATTATAAAGAATTCTGTTATGCATATTCAAGTACAAATTTTTCTCAATATATATATATTCATTTACCTAGGTTATATATCTAGGTGTGTAATAAGTGGAGTATTTGGTAATTTTATGCTTAACATCTTGAGTAAATGCCAAAATGTTTTTTTTAATGTTTATTTAGTTTTGAGAGAGAGAGAGCACGCACACATGAGTGGGGGAGGGGCAGAGAGAGAGAGACACAGAATCCAAGGTAGGCTACAGGCTCTGAGCTGTTAGCACAGAGCCTGACACAGGGCTCAAACTCACGAACGTGAGATCATGACCTGAACTGAAGTTGGACATTTAACCAACAGAGCCACCCAGGCACCCCTAAACTGGTTTTCAAAGCATCTGCACTGTCTTACATTTCCACCAGCAATACTAAAGCATTCCAATTTCTTCACATTCTGATCAAAACTTGTATTTTTTTTATTATAGCCATCCTAGTGGACATCTCCTTGTGGTTTTTACTAGCAGTTCCTTAATGACTAATGATGTTGAGCACCTTTGTATGTCCTCATTGGCTATTTGTATATCTTCTTTAAAGAAGTATCTATTCAAGTCTTTTGCCCATTTTATTTTATTTTATTTTAATGTTTTATTTATTTCTAGGAGAGAGAGAGACAGCATGAGCAGGGGAGGGTCAGAGAGAGAGGGAGTCACAGACTGAAACAGGCTCCAGGCTCTGAGCTGGCAGTCAACACAGAGCCCGACGCGGGGGTCGAACCCACCAACCGCGAGATCATGACCTAAGCAAAAGTCGGACGCTTAACCGACTAAGCCACCCAGGCGCCCCTTTTGCCCATTTTAAAATCAGGCTTCTCTTTATTGTCTAATTGTAAGAGTTCTTTATATATTCTTCATACTACACCCTTAGCAGACATATGATTTGCCAATATTTTCCCACTCTGTAGATTGTGTTTTCATTTTCTTGATGGTGACTTTGAAAACGAAAGCTTTCTGTTTAGATTAAGTCCACTTTATTTTTTCTTTGATTACTTGTGCATTTGATACCATATCTAAGAAATTTTTGTCTAATCCAAACTTATGAAGAATTACACCTAAGTTTTCACCAAAGAGCTTTATAGCTTTCATCCGTACGTGTAGACAGGGGTGTGTTTGCATCTGAAGTAGATACAGCATTTTGAATGTAAATATTCACTTACTTCACTTGTTAGTATGGTACTCCCACCTTTAACTGTGCCTGACTTTCGCTCATCTGAAGAATATCTGTTTTACTATCTTTGGAGAACAAATCTTCCCCCTTCTGCTAGGATTGGTGAGAGAAAGACACACAGCTGTGGGGAATAGGGGGTGGAATTGAGGCACAACCATCCTGAGCAAACTTTTAATGAAGGCTTCTCTTTGTAGCCCCTCTTCCCCCATTACCTCAGAGGCACCAGGTGCCACCAATACTTTATTAAGGTTTTCAGGTGTTAGCTTCCATAGTATAAATTGGGCTGTTTTTTGAGTTTTCTCTGTACTTGCTTTGGGATTCAGCACTCTGAGGACTGGTGAGTAAGTTGGTTCTTTTCTGTTTACATTTCAGCTTTAAAAATCATGCCGTTTTATTTTTTGGAAGCAAAGAATGCCCTTCTGCTACTGGAGAAGTGTCTTTATTAATATGTCTCCTTCTTGTGTCAAAACCTCAGAAATAGTCAAATTTAAACCACCAAATCAATAGTATGTACCAAGTTTATTGTGCATATAAGAACAGTTCATGAACCGGAAGCTTCCAAAAATAAAAACTGATGTGAAGTTTAGGGGCATGAAGATACAGGATGGATTATAAAGTGAAAATGAGGAAGTTGTTTAATCTTTACATGATTATCAGTGGGAGTTTCCAGATGGAAAGGGATTGGTTAAAAGTGATTATTTCCTACCATTTTTAGGAAGATGATTTAAATGTTTTTTAACGGTTAGAAGTATTTACAAGAGATAACAAGTTTTGCTTATGTTAATGAAATAAGCTCAATTTAGTTTTTACTTCTATGCTTGGCTTAAATGGTTTTGTCTGCTCGGGGAATTCTCTGGTCTCCATTTTGTACTTAACACTTGAAGCAAAGTCAAGCTGTGCTATGTGATTTTTTTTTCCCCCCTACTTTAGTTCTATATAATACTTGGTGTCAGTTTCTCTAACATTTTGTTACTGTATTTTCTGACATTCTTGATTTCCAACATTGTGGTGAGTCATTTTTAAAAATTGTCTTTGTGGATATCTTAGTGACGGAGAGAAGTTGTATTAGAATCTTCTAGGCAGAGACCATTTTGAGCCAGAAACTATTGATTTTGTTTAGAAAATTGTGTGAGCTGATTTGGTGGGGGTGGGGGGGACACTAGGGTCAGGGACACTGGTTTTGGATATTCTATTCCTGAAGAGAAAAAGCCTTTCTCCGCATTTCTTAAAAGTGACTTTTCCCATCACCTGAGGCTTGTCTCAGGATATCCAGGTCATCACACCTCACAGGTGTTCAACGAATGTGCTTAGGCAGCTACTTTTCTGAGTGCTTCTCTTACAGCAAAGCTCCTTAAAAGAGATGTCTACACACCTTACTGTGGTCACTCCCTGGGTAATATCATTTAACTGAGTCCAAAATAACATCAATAAGATAATGGATCCAAAACTTACAACTCTTAAGTTTGCACTTATTTAACCAACTACCATGTGGTGGATGCCTAATGGGCCTGCAAAAAGTTTTAATTAAATCCACCTATTTAGTCTTTTCCAGACAGAAAAACATTGTGTCTCCACAAATGACTCTACCATTTACCCTGCTTCTTGGATCCAAGTCCTAAGAGCTTTTTGTTTGTTTGTTTTTTATTGAGGTATAATAGACATAACACCATAATAGTTTCAGGTGTACAACATACTGATGGTGTATTTCTGTATATTGCAAAATAATTAACACAGTAATTCTAAATAACCTACAAGACCCTATATAGCAAATGAACCCCTTTCATATAATATCTGGGCTCTTTTCAAATGGCTGCTCTGGCCTTGGGCCCTGGGCTGAGTGTGTGCCAGCAAGTCTGTGCACTAGCATTGAGAGGTGTGTATCAGTTCCCCACAGCTCCACAGGTCTCATGAGCACACTCTCCACTGGATTTCAAACTAGATGTTGTGGCAGCTTATCTCTCAGGGGCAGGTTTTAAAAGTTGTGGTGCTCGATGAACACTGAGCTCTTCAGAGAGAAGTTCCAGGTTTTAAATTCTTTGCTGATTATGGGTCACTGTGCTGGGGTGGAGGCAATGTGAGGGGCGGTTGGTTAACAGCAAGATTATGTCTCAGCCTTTCTTGTCCATCTCGATGTGGTTTTATTTTCAGTTGCCCAATAGGAAGGGGTTACTCCACTAGTCTTCAGGGTTTTTTCTTGGTTTGTGTTCAGAGGAAATTGTTGGTGTGTGTCTGTGGGAGATGAATTCAGGACCTTCATACATAGTCATCTTGACCCAGAACCTAAGGCAATAATTTTAGGTTAAAATTATTTCCCATCATGTATGTTTGCTGCTTGAACATGAGACTCTGCATGATTAACCCTTTTCCACTTTCCAAAACCACATACCAGTTTTGTGTATTCATATGGGTAAAAGAATGATGTTTCTTAAATTTATCTCTGATAAAATGGTTATAATTACATAGAAGTTTTACCGAATAATTTACAGATACTGTGTGGTAAATTTCATTTTGTATAAATCAAATTAAATAGCAGCAGTGTAGCTTGAATCTGAAATAATCCTATTAAAAAAGCATCAGTTTTCAGCATTCTTGCGTCTGTCCCTTTGATCTGGATGAACTGATGAGCATTCTATCCCTTACAAATTAATCTCCAATTAAAAACTGCTCCTGGAAATATGGATGTTGATAATTTTCATCAGGAACCATGAAATAGCAGATTTCATTTAGTACTTGAATGTGATAGAAATTCATAGATATCCAAACTTAGAGCTTTTTAAAATAAAACTCCAAGCCACCAAAACAACTGGATGGATTACTTTTACAGTAAGTTAAACAGAAGTCTTTTATGTGCATATTTTCATGCCAGCCCTGGGAATGAAATGCCTAGATCTTTCCAAGAGGAGGAGATACTCTAGTCAGGTGTTTCCTTTCATTTTTTCTAGAAGGCTGTTTACCTTTTAAAAATGAAATACATTTTAAATACCCCAATATTACACGTTTTTAAATTAACAAAAAAGGGCGATGGAAAATTATAAGCCTACAGACTACACAACTCAGACTGTGTCCAAAAATTCTTAAATAATAGAAAATGAAAGGATAAAGGTAGCAAGATCTATATATATGTGTACACACACGCGTACACGCGCACGCGCGCACGTACACACACACGTATACACACGTGTGTGTGTGTGTATACGCATATATATATGTATATATGGATCATGCAGGCTTTGTTGCATGGAAAATGGACTGGAAGCTACTTTTGACAAACACAAGGATTCCTGCCTATATGCCAATAGACACTGCTGGTCTCCCCACAGTAGTGCAGTTAGCTGACAGACAGATGTTAAACTAAGCTCTCTTACTCTGGGACTTTGCATTGATAGGCTTCATAAATACCTTTATTCCCCCTAAAACAAGATACTAAGAAAAACCTGGAAGACTGTTTTGCAATTCATATATGATAATGCTGCCAGTCCTAATCCCAGATCCTTGAGGGCATTTGTCCTTCAACTATTCGAGTTTAATCCTAGCTTTGCTTAACATACATGCGGGTCACTGGTGTATCAGTTAACTAGCTCATTGCCTAAATTTTGATATTGGAGACTCATGTACAAGATCCCATTTGAAAATTGTTGGAGAATTGAGGCAAAATAATCCTAATGATTTTAATTAAACCTCTATTTTCATTATTAAGTGAGCAGATAGATGCCTGCAGGCAGTGACTTTTAAGTTGAGGTATAACTGAAATATTAGTTTAAGGTATACAACATAATGATTCAATACAATTGAATGCAATTGTGTGAAACCACAGTCTAGTTAACATCCATCACCATACTTGCATTTTTTTCTTATGATAAGAACTTTCAAGACTTAATATATTGTCCATTAGAAAGTTAAGAGATTATCATTAACTATAGTTCCAATGCTGTATATTATATCCCCATGACTTACTGTGTAATTGGAAGTTTGTACCTTTTTAACCACTTCACCCATTTTGCTCCCTCCTCTACCTCCTGCCTCTTGTATCATCCCCAATCTGCTTTTTAAAGATTGTACATATAAGTGAGAAAATGTCTTCCTTGGACACTTTATCTCACTTATCATACTGCCTTCATATATGTTATGTGTGGCAAAATTTTATTCTATTTTCTGGATGAGTAATATTTCATTGTATGTGTATACCACAACTTGTGTATCCATTCATTCACTGATGGACACTTAACGTGGTTTCCATTATCTCGACTCTTGTAAAATAATGCTGCAATGAACATAAGGGTGCATCTATCTTTTTGAATTAATATTTTTGTTTTATCTGGATAAATATCCAGAGGTGGAACTAGATCAGGTGATAATTCTATTTTTAGTCTTTTAGGAATCTCAATACTGTTCTTCATAATTGTTGTACCATTTTACATTTCTAGCAATGGTGCACAAGGTTTCTCTTTTCTCCACATCCCCACTAACCCTTGTTATGTATTGCTTTTTATAATAACCATTCTAACAGGCATGAGGTGATATTTTATTGTGGTTTTGATTTGCGTTTCCCTGATGAGTGATATTGAACCTCTTTTCATGGACCTGTTGCCTGTTGGCCATCTGTACGTCTTCTTTGGGAAAAGGTTTATTCAGATATCATTTTTATTTTATTTTTTTTAATGTTTTTTTATTTTTATTTCTAGGAGAAAGAGAGAGAGACAGTGTGAGCAGGGGAGGTCAGAGAGAGAGGGGGTCACAGACTGAAACAGGCTCCAGGCTCTGAGCTGGCAGTCAGCACAGAGCCCGACGCGGGGCTCGAACCCACGAACCGCGAGATCATGACCTAAGCGAAAGTCGGACGCTTAACCGACTAAGCCACCCAGGCACCCCTCAGATATCATTTTTAAACTAGGATTGTTTTTTTTCCCCCCTCTGGAGTGACTTCTGTATGAGAAAGTATTTTTGTAAGTCCCGTGGCTATGAGGCTTCTGAGAGATTCCCATCAACCCTCTCTGTGTTGGTACGTTCCAGTTCTTATCACACATGGTCCTCTCACATGTCCAAATTAATGTGTTCAATGGGCTCCTACTTTGAAAGTGCTGTCATGGGAGGATTCCAAAACTATCTCCCTCACACCATGCCCAGAGAAGGTAATATCATAGAACAAATTCTAGTTTTAGCCAAGTGCAAAGGAACAATGATTTCCCCATACTTACTAAAGAAGCCATCTGGTTAGAGGATAGAGGGAGTGAGGAGGAAAGCTGAACTCCCTTCCTCCTGGATTTTGGAGCCCACTGCACTGAGGCCTGTAAGAGGAGCCCTGATGTGTCACACTTGCCTCCCACACGTCTCCAAATGGTTTTCTTAAATTTGTAAAGCAGACCTCTTTCATTTTCTTTTCCAAGAAGTGAAGTTTTAAAAGTCAGCTCTATTGAAAAGAATGTAAGCATTCTTAGGTGGCTGCTTTTTGTTTGAAGAAAAAAAAACCTAGCATTTTTGTCTTTGAAAATCTAGTCAATTATTTTTAAGTGTTTTACTTCTGTATCTTGCAAAACTGGACCCCTGAGCAAACCTAAAGTGAATTGAGGCTAACTAGTTAAATATTAGAGTGTGTGGAAGCACTTCTGCTTTCTTCATACTGCTGATTTTATTAGCAAATGCCTTAAATTTCTAATAGATAAAAAGTAGCAATATGATAAAGAATCTATAGTAAAACTTCTACAATTCTGTGAATTTCCTATTTGGCAAAAGACTTGCTGGTACAATTCCTATTCGAAAATTTTGAGGGAAGGTGATCAGGCTTGGAAAAATAAAATATCTCAGAGTCAGAGTCAACTAGCCTGGATCCCAAAAGCCATACTGATTTTTTTCCAGAAAATTTCACGCTGTCTTATCTCCAAGAAGACCGAAATGACAATCTAGCAATAATGCAAAGACCAGACTGTTCTACCTTCAGTAACTACCCCTAAATCTTAAATGAGGTTTAAGAATAGTCACTCTCTGCTTAGTCTCACACTTTCCTGGTAACTTTGGAATGTGAACTCCTTCCCACTAAGAACTATGAAGACCCTGCATTTACAGGTTACTGATGTTTCCCTAGATTTCCCATCCAGAGTCTCACACTAGAAAAAGGAAAGCTTCAAAGAATCCATATTTACACCACAAAAAAGAGGTAAAAAGGAAGTGGAAAATCTAATTTGGGTAAAGCAAGCTGAGAGGAGCAGCCCTTCCTATCCTATTACTCAAGAAAGAGTAATTACTATGAACCAAGATTTTCAAATTTTATTGTAGATCATGCTTACTAGTTGAGCTTTGTGAGCAAAGGGTTTAAAAAACCCATTGCACATGAGGATGATCTCTCTTCTGTCTCTTCTCTGGTGGGAATTTCTGAAAAGAGGGTGGAGAAATCCAGTGAGGACAGAGGAGGTTGTTTTTGCTTTGAGAAGCCGAGCACTTTTGTTGTCAGTATTTCTTCTTGTGCCTTCTTTTCTTCCTATCCCCTCACTTCTCTCCTTTGACTCCCATACTGCCTCCAAAATAGAATGGCGCTTGAAGTTTTTCTCTAAGCCTTGGGGAGGAATGCTCTGGCTAGTTTTCACTCCCCCTGTTTATTTTTGGGGGGAGACAAGTCCATTCTGGCAAGTCTGTTTCACTAAGGGATTCCTTTAAGATTGGAAGATAGAGCCTCAGCATGGAATAAAAACCATATTGTGCATACTTCTTCAATTATTTTCTTGGGAACCTCATGTAGAAGTGTGGTGATCTGGAACAAGTATAAATAGTATAACTCCATAGTAACTTCCACATGGTGACATTTGTACCTGACTCTTGAGCTATCTCTAATTTGCCTTTGTTTATTAACATTATTCCAATTTGCTAACCTTATTTGGCTCTTTCATATGACGACAATAATGAATTGGGTTGAGAGAATATAATTCTACTGATAATGACATTGTAACCTAGTTGAGAAGATAGAACATATAGATATATAAAGTAAAATCGTAGTACTAATACACAGGGTGAGAGTAGAAAACAAAACATAAAAGGTCACTCTGAGTAAGAAATTTTTTCCACTTAGAGTTATTAAGGCAGTTTCTATAGAAAGAGTAGATTTTGAGCAGTCTTGATAAATTAGTAGAGCACCACTAATGATTGACACTAATGATTTATTTCTTATATGAGAATAATAAAGAAAAAAAGGAGGAAACACTGAAATCCTGGATATTCTCAAGAATGGGAAAATCATCAAGTTTGTTTGAGACTACCTAAGTAGTGGGAACTAGAACTCAAAACTTGGAATAGGACCAGATTGTGAAGAACCTGAATACTAAACTGAGCTCTTCACAGTTTAATCTGAAGGAAGTGAGGATCTATTTAAGGTTTTGGAATAGGGATTCAAATTAATAATGCAGAATGGCTTATTTGGTAATGATAAGCTTGCTATTTCTTCCAAAGCCAGACCAACATCCCCTCCCCATTAAAAGAGCCCCTTTGTTTGCCTCAAATATGTCAATACTATCCCCAGAATAATCTCGGCATAATTTAAAGTGGACCTCACACTGTCCAAACCTTTCAATGGCTCCTCAATGGGTATGGAATAAAGGAAACATGATTTCATATGACTTTGCAGACCCTTCGTGCTGGAAGCCTGCTTCTGATTTGGGGTAATATCCTGTCATTGTGCATATGAAGAGTTAATGACCTATTTGGATGAGAAACTGAAGAAAATTTTAAAATGTGAAACTGCTCAAATAAATACAAGAAAAGGAATTTGAAATTGACTTTATCTTGAGTGACTTAGAAAATGTTGATAATCATGAAATTAAATCAGAAAGGCAGATGGGTTAGTTAGGAAAGAGATAATCATTTTGCATTTTAACTTATTGAGTGAGAGACTTGCAAAACGATCAGGTAAAAACCTGGCACATGCAGGTGATAGGACTCAGAACTTGGCTGTGAGTAAAAGTAGATCTAAAACTTCAATTTTGAGAATTTTAGGCATAATGGTGAAAGTAGAAGCAACAGAAATTATTAAAATTGACAAGAAAATTGTATAGAAAGAAAAACTAAAAATGCATTGAACATTTTATAATGTGCACAAGTAGTCAGTGGGTGTAATAGACTCCCAGAAAGAGACTTGTTATCAGTAAAAGTTCCTTTGAGGAGTCTTCTTCTAATACTACGTGCGTGCACACACACAGGCCTCCATGCATGTACTCACTAGCATATACATACTACTCCACTTTTCATCTCCATATTCTGCTTTTTCTTCCTAAGACTTTACACCATCACCGATTTATTCTTAATGTGTATAACAGCTATCTCCCTTCATGATAGCAAGACTTTGTTTCATTCCCACTGTATATTTGCTCCTGGAACAGTGTTCACCACATGGCAAATTTTAATAGCTCTTTGTTAAAATAGCTGAATAAAACATAAATCCATATAATTCTGAGCCATTTTCTAGCACTTCTTAACATTACAGCATTTGGGAATGGAGAAAACAAATGATTCACTCAGGATCACTCAAGATTAGAAATGCAGGAATTTCTAGGAGCCATCAGACACATTGTTGAAAAGATCGATAAAGGAACCCAAATGAGAAAGAAGCAAGTAAGGCAAGAAGGTGATTATAGGCTTGGAGAGTATACACTACCATTTGCAAGCATATAGAAGCCAGAGGCATGGTGGAGATTGTAGTAAGGATAAGAAATGTTAAATTCAAGATCCTGCCTTAGCTCATGTTTCCTTCTTTCAGGGATTTATTTTTTATCCACTTCTATGACTTCAATTGTCATCTAAATGAAATCTATTGAGTGTCTGGCTCTAAAAAAGAATTCAATGAAAGCTATTATCTTTTCTGTATTATTATTTGTGTATATGCAGAGGCCTCCCACTCAGGCTTTCTGACATCTCTAGATAGCTCCAGATTTATCATTGTAATTCTGACCTCCAGTATCTCAGATATAACTCGTTCAAAATAGAATTTACCAATCCTTTTCAAAGAAAAGCTTTTGTTGTTTCCCTATGCCACAGTAAATTTCATCATGTAGCCAGTCTTGCAAGTGAAAGTCTATAGAATCCTCAATCTCCTTCCCTTTCAGACACAGCCCCAACTACTCACCATATCCTGCCAAATTCCATTCAATGTTCTAACACTGCAATCTCTCTCGTTTAGTAACCTAACATTACACTTCTAACATATTTTGTTAAAGTCCTCAGCTATTAATACAACTACACCATTCTCCACAGTATTGGTATTGCTATTTTTCTAAAATTACAACTAAGTCAACAATATTCAATATATCTGATGACTCCTAATTGACCACAGAATGAGACCATTCATTGATTTACTATGCACTCGTGGTGCCTGGAGTATGGTGATGAACAAGGCAGTTGTGATCTGCATTTCCTATCCTGGCTCCCCTTCTTCAAACTCTCTACAAGCCATGCACTCTTTTCTCTCCTCTATGTTATTACCATCCACTAGTATTTCAAGCCTTTTCATCGCTTATTGTCATTGTACATGCTGATCCCATTATCTAGGAAATAGTACCTACTGAAGTTCAAATGAGAAAAGTTCCAAATGCTATTCCTTGTATGGAACATGCATGCCCGTGGACAAGAAACTTTCTCTTACTTGTTCTAGGACTTTGCTATGTTTCTATTACAGTACTTAATAGTCGATCTTTCTTTTCCCTTTACTGCAACTTCTTATAAAAAATTATATTCAAAAGTATAACATAATGCTTGATGTATTGTACATAATGAATGGGAAGCAATGCTGGGAAACACTTGAATATTCTGGAGATTGAACTGAATACAGTCAATGGAAGGTTATAAACAGAGTTTGGAGGGTAACCTACCTCATCTGAATTAAGTTACTATCCTTTTGTTTTAGAACTTGAGCAAGTAATCTTTTTCTTTTTAAAAGTATTATAGTAGAAAATTTCAAGCATATACAGAACCAAGGAGAATAATAATATAATGAATTTTCTTCCTGTATTCCTTACCCATTGTCAGTTATTATCAACACACGTCAGATCTTGTTTCATCCATACTCCATCCTCCCCTGCCTTTCTGAACTACTTTAAAGCAAATTGCAAACTTGATCAACTTTAATCCATACTTTATCCTGTGTCAATAAAAGACCAGGATTTCCTATGTTTTATAAGACCCTTTAATAATTCAAATTAATAATTTATTAAGATCATCAAATATCTAGTCAGTTCAAAAATGTCCCCATTATCTCTAAATAGCACATGTGTTTTCTAAACAGCTGGTGTATGTAAAACTGGTATCCTAATTTCCACATTGCACATGTTGGTATATCTAAGTATGTTTTTAATAAGCTTGCTCTTTTTATTTCCACCCTGATATTTAGCTATTGAAGAAACCAATTTCTTCTTTGCCTGCAGAGCAGTGCTTCTCGAATATTAACGCAACTATCAATCACCTGAGAATTTTATTAAAATGCAGATTCTGAGTCAGTAGATGTGGGTTGAAGCCTAGGAGTCTGCATTTCTAACAAGCACCTTCTAAGGCCAGCTGCTGGCCCATGGGGCACACTGGAGAAATAAGACCATAGAGTATCTCTCATTGGGGATTTGCTTATTTCATCTTCGTGAGGTCATTTGCCATGTTCCTCTGTACTTTGTGATATCTTGTAAATTGATAGTTATATCTAGGATCATGGTCCTCAACCTTGGCTACACAAGGCATTACCATGGAACTTTGCAAAGTTTTCATATCTAAGCCATACATACTCCAGACAAGATATTTAGGATAAAAATCCTCAATTCTTTTTACCAGTTTTTACAAGGAGTTACTGCCCTACATCTTCCAAAAGATTTTATTTAAATAAACTTATTTGAATATATTGGACAAATAGATCAAATATATTAATATATGTATACATGTAACATAGCCAGAATTCCTTTTTTAGTGTTTGTATCTTTTTGAAAACAAAGATTTCAAAATCTTTTTGGGGGTGGAGGGGCAGAAGGGAGCGAGAAAGAGAATCTGAAGGAGGCTCTGCAATGTCAGTGAATTGTGACATGACATGAGCTGAAATCAAGAGTTGGTTACTTAAGCGCCTGAACCACCCAGTTGCTCCTAACTGGAATTCTTAATGGAAAAAGAATGTTCTATTTTGCATCATAAGTATTGATGAACCATTTAAATGTAAAATAGTTGCTCCTTGTGACTGTTTGAGGGGAGTTCCTCTCTCTCTCTCTCTTTTTTTTTTATCTTTGTGTTCTGTATCTTTTTGGAATGTGTGAAAATACAACAACATCAGGACACCTGAGTGGCTTAGTTAATTGAGCATCAGACTCTTGATTTCTGCTCCAGTCATGATCTCAAGGTCCTTGGGATCAAGCCCAGCATTGGGCTCTGAGCTAATAGCACAGAGCCCGCTTGGATTCTCTTCTCTACCTCTACCTGCCCCTCTTCCACTCTAACGAATGTGCTCTCTCGCTCTCGCTCTCTCTCTCTCTCTCTCTTTCAAAATAAAAGTTAAAAACAAATCCACAAGAGTATCCATGAAAATGTGGCATTGCCAAAAAACGTGCCATTGTCAGTAGTCAGTACACCATGACAAATAGCCCTAAACTCTCTGCCCCTGCCTGGTCATCCTTAGGCCGGGGTTCTGCCTCTCAGGCTGTAAATACCTTGTTCCCTAGGGCCCCTGAGCAGTGCAGGTATGCTTCTCTGCCGCAGTTCCCAGGATAAGGAAGTTCTTTTCCGTATGTGCCCTGAAGCTCCCTTCACTTCTCTCACTGACTGTTAGAAGACAAAGAATCATCTGCTGTCCCCTGAAACAATGCTGTCTTCAGTTCTGCAAAATTCCTGAGGCCAGGAAATAGTGGGTCTTGCTCACTGGTAGCTAGCAATAGAAGAGGGGGAAATCTGGAGAATAAAATAAACAGTTCTGCTGTTACTTAGAGTTACCACTGACAGGAGTCTCCTCTACTTTCTCCCTTTCCTCACGTACCTTTAAAGAACACATGTACATGAAAGTCCAGTGTTAAACTTTACCAGATAAAAACACAATTAGAGATTTTTATGGATGTGGACACATAAACCCATATATGGGCCACTGAAAAATTAATCTGAAAACTTTGAGAAACTATTTTCTTGTATGCATTTGTTGATAGTACCATTAAAGATTTTAATCTGCAATTGGTCTAGTAATCAGAAAGGTAATATTTAAGCAATGTGCTTCAAATGAAAAGAATCTCTTTAAATAAAATCAATTTCAAGTGGGATTTTGTTTTTACAATTTACAATGGGGGGGGGAAAACTTGTACCAGGCCAAGAAACTTAGAAACATTTGTGTAAAGTAGCTCATGTTTTTAAACCCAGAGGCTTAAAATAAGGTGAAAGCTAAAAGTGCTGCCAAAAAACAAACCTTTAACAGGGTGGGTTAGAGGCTAATTTGTCCCAACTGCTGCTCTTGATTTATATCTATGTTTCCTTCACCATGATATCATGGAATATATTGAGGTATGGGTAACTTAAAAGTATGGTGGTATTATGATGAGCAGAAACTTCATAAATTACAAAATATAGTGAATGTATAAATGTTGTATATCAGCTCAAAAATGTACTCGATCCGTACCATAGTCCTGTGAGATGGGTACTACTATAATACTCTTACTGAGGCTGAAACTGAGGCTCAAAAGAATATGGACTCCTAGATGGAAATCAATCAATCTATTGGAAAGTAGAACTCAAGGTGTGTGTGTGTGTGTGTGTGTGTGTGTGTGTGTGTCTATTTTAATACATAGACTAAATCCAGATGAAATTTGGTCTGAGAAGCATCATTATGTTTAGGACTAATCATATCTATGATAAAATACTCAAGAAAAATGATTTGCTAATGATGTATAATATACTTAATAACTACATTTAGATATCACACTGAAATTTTAAAGTACCTTTACTCCTTTAATCTCCTTCTAGCCTCCCAAGAAATCTGTAAGTTAATACTTCAGTACCCAAATGACAAGTGAATACACAGAGGTCTAGTGAAGCTACAGAACTCCTCTAAAATTGCTAGCTAGCATTGTGATTAAGCCAGAAAAAAATATTCTTTATTTCTGATTCCCCATAATGACCCTTTCCACTAGAACTATTTCATATATAAACATTTACGTAGTGTAAATTTTTATCAGCAAGATCCTATTTCATGACCTATGCCCATCTCAAGACTACAAAAGCTATTTAAACCTGTGTGGGGGAAAATAAGGATATGAGAAAATAAATTCTTTAAAAAAAAGTTATGTTTGAAATTTAGAATAAAATCTGTGCCAATGTTTTATATGTACCACTACCTTTGTCTCACTCATTGGTTTCATCCTTTGGCCTGCTATTTAGTCATAAAGCAAATTATAAAATAAACATTTGGCACAGATGAAAATGGATGCATTTTTTCAAAGGCAAAGACCTTGACCTGCTTAAAATTACCTTCTGAGAAACCTCCTACATCATTAAGACTTTGACTGGTAACAATATTATGCTTTCAGAGTGGTCAGTCTCTCAGTTACATTTTCCACAGACAAAATGAACATATTGTGCAGTTGAGTCCCTAGGGCCTCCAGAGCCACACAACTGTGAAAAGCTCCTCTCTTGAAGTGAGTTGGGCTCAAGTAGGTTTATTGAGGCCCTTACTGGAGATGATTTAGGAGGGAAGTAGTTTTCAGCCCAATTACCACCAACTGAGTTGGGAAATCCATCTTGATACCTTTTTCCAAGGGAAGAAATTTGGATATCTGATTCTCCTAGGGAGTTGGCAAGGAAGACTCTGATATTGAAAAAGCAGAATTCTTAACTGGGTCTCACCATAAAATATGAGGCACTTTTGATGGAAGAAAAAACTCCATTGGTTGCAGTGACACTAAAAACTCGATGTGAGTCAAATATGTTTTGATGATTCTGAAAGTCTGCTGGATGCTTCAGACAGCCTATCAGCAAGCTAGCCATATGACTAACCAGAGGTGACTTAGGAACTGCCAGTTTCCCAACCAGGAAAGACTTCCAAAGAGCCATATGCCACTAGAAATGTGTCTGTCACAATTTAGCATCTGAATGTAATGCTTGCTTTCCAGCTTAGGGGAAAAAAAAAAAAAGCAAAATACTTCAACATTCTACTGCAGTTCTCAATTACATGGTTACATGGTTAGACTATTTAGTGGCCAGAGGTTACAATAACTAGTTATGAATATAAAAAATTACTATAAGTCATTAGGAAACAAGGATCCTAAACTTCAGAAACAAATAATGTCATTGAAATACAGCAGTGTTAGGATACTTTAGACTGCCCTTAACATTCCTAGTCCTTTCAAGGTATTAGTTCCTGAATAATGAAACTCTGGCATAGGAAAGGTACTGAAAATACCATGCATACAGCCATGACATAAATATGTCTATGCTCCCAGGGCTGTTTGCATGTTAACGGAGACTAAAATACCTTAAGTCAAAATAATGACACTCAAGGTAATTACCTTCAGGCACCAGTGAGCAAGAGAGAGAAGTATATTTCACTGGTCCCTGTTCAGCATCCCAGAAATCATATAATGTGAACTGAGGATTTACTCAGCTTTATGTGAGTTTGGTCCCAAAATTGGGACTACATTGATCTGTTTGCTTATAAAGCAACAACTTCTTTCATCCCAATAATAAAATGATAATAAAAATATTATTAACACTGCATTTGCTACTGCTATTCCTAATAAACTTGAGTTATACAAAAACACTTATGTCAACCCTCCCCTCCCCTGCTTTTTATGAAAGGTAGACTCTGGGAATCTATATTCCTAATAAACAACAATCTCAGGAATTAGAAACTACTTTTGGGCTGCAGAAGCTGAGTAGTCCTTGGCTATGGTAGGGAATTCCAGATACCTGCATGTCCTGGCACAAAAATAAAATAAATAAATATCACATTTTTGTTGAATGGAAAGGGAGACTAGTAGCTATTGCTCTACTGGTAAGTGCTATGAGCATGGAATGTAGAGGAGAGCAAGTACAGATAATAGCATAAAAGGTTAAAATGAAAGGAATTAATACAATTAAGGGGTATAAAAAAAGAAAAAGGAATGGAAGTTAAAAAGAGTAAAACTGTCCCCAATTATTGCAATAGCACATTTCTATTGTTAGAAAAGAGGAGAAAAGTGGCTTATGATTGTTGTTATTTAGGCTGGTTTCCTGACCCATGCTTACTGAGATACAGACTTTAAATTGTGAAAATGAGTTTTCCAAAAAGAAATATATTCTTGACCAAAGTACCTTGTAAGCTACTGCTAAATGACAAGAGAGACTGAGTCCACAAAGTGATTTCTCCAGGCTCGCATAAAGTGTTTGCCTAGGAAACTACCAGTTTGATTGCTGACTTGATTATTAACTCCATTTTATAATAAACTCTGCCACTGACTGCATTTGAATATGTAGATATATATACACCTACATATCCAAATAAAACTGAGGAAAAAGTTTAATTTTCAGAATAGCTAGATGAAGCACTAGAAGTAAGAATTAGAAATGTTGAGCAGAATAAGTAAATAGTTGGGGTACTCAGAGGTCTTGCTATATTTTTTGATATCACACTTCCTAACTTTCTACCATATTCCTAACAAATATAAAATAGAAGAGTCACATTTTTAAACTTTTAGATCATGGAAGATGATCTACTAAAATAATGGAGGCTCCTATTGTATTTCTCCAATATGCTCTTCGGAGGGCTAGAATATATAGATAGCATCATTAAGAATTGTAGCAATATGTTTCACACAGATTAAACAAAATTTAGGTATGAGGGAAAAGATCCATTAGGATATTGTATCATATGAGCTAAGATGCAGTCTTCTAGTTTTACCTCCACCCATATCTCAAGTTTAGGGTAAACTTTAGACCTCCATTAAACTATGGGCTAATTGGTTAACACAATTATTGATATTGCCATTGCTTATGTTCTGTTACTCATGCCAGACTCTTAAGGGAGTAATACTAGTTTAAGACAGAATAATAAAAGGAGTTCTGAAAGTTAATGAAACCAAGGGTAGCAAAGAAGGAAGATGTTAGTTCTGGCACACCAGCTGTGTATTTCAAGTACATGAGCATCTGTCTCCTGTCTGTAGGCCTATTAAATTTGTCAAGGCAACAGTGCCTAATGGAGCTTTATTTTTCTCCAGTAGAAAGACATTTCTGACAAAGTTGGAAGAAGGTTCTTGAGTTCATGGAAAACTACTACTTTGAAAACCTAGTTTCCTTTACAGACCTTAGACCTTTCATTTCTTGTCTACAAGTCTAACTGCAAAATTATGAACAAATCTGAGTATAGCTATCCCAGACAAACCCAGGGAGAATATGCTCTAGAAGGGATTGCTCAACTAAAGAAGGGGCAGAAGCCCAGCATGAACAGGCTTTAAGTTACTGAGGGCTGATGGAAGACAGCATAGCTAGAGAGCAAATCTCAACCACAGTCAATGAGGAAATCAAATACCATGGCCATATGTGGAATTGGAAATCGGGAACCAGGTACTTGAATTGCCTTTAAGATAGAGAAATCAGCCCTCATCAACCCTGAAAACCAGCACCTTCCCTTCAGCGCCGGTAATGGAGTGCTAGGATAGACCAGTTGCCTTTGTAATTACTCCCTTCCATGAGGGAATCATGGACGTGGTGATTAAAAATCCTCCGTGTAAAAAAAAAAAAAAAAAATCCTCCATATAATCTGTATATTGTTTGAAGTAAGTACTCTCTTCTAACAGATAAATTTTAAAATATTAGAGGTCTAACCTAATAGTTGTGCTGGAATTGGCTATTGTCAAACAAAAAATGTTGACTCTACTTCCTTGGAGTTAAGCTATTGCTGTGAAGAAACTGTCCAGGCAAGAGTTTTCTTTTATAACACTATGGAATCAAGGGACGTTTTATTGAGCTCCAACCAATGGAATGTAGATAGTAGTGACATATTCTACTCCTTGTCCTGTCCCTTAAAAGAAGATGAACAACCTATCTCACACATGTGATCTTTAATTTCTTTCTTTAACAAATTGTCATAGTTACATTTTCCCTGGACAATCTATAGAAGATGGCAAACTGCTTTCAGCTGGATTTCTGATTGAATAGAAAATCCCCCATTTCAGCCCCCTGCAATTTTAGGAAATTTGCAAATGGGGCCAATTCTTGATCTGTCTTTCATCTAATGCTTGCTAAATGCAGCCTATAGCAACTCCTAACACGCTATTTCTGTCCTCATTCCTAAGAGACAAAGGCCTGGGGTCTTCTGCCCTGCCTTCCAAATTATTGTGTGACAATGTAACCCAATGTTTTGTCATTATATAACATGAATCAGCTTTTCAGACCCCAATATCCATTTCCTTGTTACCCATTATCCAATTATTGAGCCAATGTTACATAGTTCTGTTTAGTCTTGACACCACACCACTAACAGCAATTTCTCTAAGGACAAGGAAACACTTAGAAGTGTAACAGAAATCCTGGAGTCTTAGGTTTAACACAACATGGTTTCTCACGCAAGTAGAAGTCAAGTGATAGCAGAAAAGGAGGGAATACTACTTTACACAAGCATTCTGAGATCCAGGAGACTTTGCTATCCACATGTGGTCACCCTGGAAATCAACACGGAAACCTAGAGATCAAGAGTGGTAGGTATCCAAAATGTTTCAATGGGACAGGTCTGAAAGCATCACATGACCAGCCCCACCTAGATGCAAGGGATTTGCATGGAAATGATGGCTGGGAAACCTACTTCTGAGCTGGGCAGCTACCATTCAAAAACCAGATATACTGTAGTTAGTACCTAGTCATCCATGCCATATTGTGTGGTTATCCCAATAAAAAAAAAAAAAAAACATCGGTGGGAGCAAGAAAAACACCAATCAAAATAATAAAAGTAACCACTTATTGAACATCATTTACATGCCAGCCTTTAATAAAGATCTGTGCTGATTATCAAACTAATCTGGATGTAAAAAATATCTCTATTTTGTCTTAAAGGACTTGAAACTGAGTGTTTTGTATTTTAGCCAAGCTCTAGTGATACAATCAGACTTCTATTTTGCACTCAGATTTTCTAAAGCCAAAGTGGTGCCCTTTCTGCTCTCCATCTCTCTATACCTTATCTAACAGTCATTAACATAATACAGTATGAAGATCATCCAAATTCTCTGAAACTGCTCTGGTTTTAAATATTTGCCATATTGTTCCCACATGCATTTCCCAGATCAGATGCCAGGTTTTGGTTTAGAAGATATACTTACTGTACACCATGAGCTGTGAACAGTATTAGACTTGTGTCGTGGCTTTTTACTTGTCCTTAACAAGATTCCACTTCTTTCGAAATGTGAGTATCTCATATGATGTGTGCTGGAATTATACTGAAAATGAATTTTTGAAGAACACAACTATGTAGTCAGTATAGTCAGGCTGTTTCTTGAGAAACAGAAATAATCCTCGGCAAGCACTAAAAAAAGTCAGAACTCTGGTCATTGGCTCTGCCCTTTTTCTTAACATAAAAACATAGGAAACAATTTAACAAAACATCTATGTCATTCATCAGCTATCTTTTGCATTTTTGTCAAGGAAGATTCTATAAGTGGTACTTAAAACTATTTTTATGCAATGCTTATTTACCTAAAACATTCAATAGAAAAACAGCATAAACAAAATTCAACAGCTCTCATATAGAGTTAGAAAAAAATTGTGGTCTTCTATTTTACTGATCCAAATTTATGTGCAAATATTTTGGAAAGCAATTCTTTTGACCCAGTAACTTATTCTTACACAGTTGGGCTAAGCCAAAATACATTAAGTATAGGAAAAGTATTAGGCAAATGGTTTTTCTGCTTTATTTACAGAAATTAAAGATAGGCCATGTAAACATTTAACAATACCAAATGGATAAACATTCTCTGGATGCAGTCTTTTTTTTTTTTTTTTTAAATATTTTTATTTCTAGGAGAGAGAGAGAGAGAGAGCGTGAGCAGGGGAGGGTCAGAGAGAGAGGGAGACACAGAATCTGAAACGGTATACTAAAGTCTTTATATAATAGGCATATAACTCTTCACATAATGTCAAGAAAAGACAAAACAGTGTATAGAAAACCAGGAACATCAAGAATTAACTGTGGACATATTTATATGATGGGGAAAATCGTTGTGTTTGTCTTTATTTCCTTAATTGTGTCTTCCTTTTTTTTTTTTTCCTCACCGTCTCTTGCATGGATGATTCTTATAATGGAAAATATCTGACCTTTTATTTCAACGAGTGCAGCAGAGAATTATATTTGTAATAGCAGCAGAGAATTATATTTGTAATAGTAAGAGTGATTAATGCAATTATCATCTGCAATCAGCACTCTGGGTATAACACCTTCCATGACCTACCCAATAAATGCACAATCATAAATGTCTACAATATGCTAAGTAGCTTCTTAAACCTCATCAAATTATGTAGCCCTATACATTTCATTTTAAACTAGTGATGTTTATCCCATCAACCACTATGCATTTACATTTGATTCTGTTATTTTATAACTGTCAGCTACCATGGACAAAGCATTGATAAGAGAAGCTAATTTCAAAGTATGTTCGGAGATCCTGACCACTTGGACCTAATATTTTCCATTTCTACTATCCCCATTTAAAAATTCTTTTTTTATGTTTTATTTATTTCTGAGAAAGAGACACACACAAAGCACCAACAGGGGAGGGTCAGAGAGAGAGGAAGATAGAGAATCAGAAACAGCTAGCTCAGAACCTGGAGGCTATCAGCACAGAGCCTGATATGGGGCTCGAACCCACAAACTGTGAGATCATGACCTGAGCCAAAGTTGGATGCTTAACCGACTGAGCCACCCAGGTGCCCCTCTACTATCTCTTTAAATCATTATAAATCAAGTTCCTAATTCATATTTTATTCGAACACTATTTCAATCCTGATACCACCAAAAGAACAAGCCAAATTATCTTTAATAATGGAATATTATTCAACAAACCAAAAACTGAACTATAATCCTTCCTCCAATTAATATGCAATAGTTCAATTCACTCCACTAAAAGTTCACATTTATATTTTTTTAATTTTTGTTTTTTCCAAACTTAAACATCTCAGGGGCTACCTCCTTCTTAGGTCAGCTGCCTTTCTTTTTTTTTTTTTTTTTTTTTAATGTTTATTTATTTCTAGGAGAGAGAGAGACAGCATGAGCAGGGGAGGGTCAGAGAGAGAGAGAAAATCACAGACTGAAACAGGCTCCAGGCTCTGAGCTGGCAGTCAGCACAGAGCCCGACGCGGGGCCTGAACCCACGAACCGTGAGATCATGACCTAAACGAAAGTCGGACGCTTAACCGACTAAGCCACCCAGGCACCCCAAGGTCAGCTGCCTTTCTTTTAGGTTTTCTTCCATTTGTGGAGAAGCTCCACCCAAATGGTAAGTTAACATATGACTAAATGGCTGGCCACTGGACATGGCTTCCACTGTAACCATTATTGACACAGAGATAAGTAACATACAAAGGAAAATGCCCATTATAGTAGATTCATGAAAATCCCAGCATTTAAGGTCATGTCTATCTATATGATCCTCTGAAGTGTTACTGTGACTAAAATCACATAAGCAATTTGTCATGCCTATTCTCATTGAGAAAGCAATCAATCCTGAGGCCTTTAAGCTTTAAATGTCTGGTACCCAATAATGTATTTCCATTATTTCCTCATCAAGATTGTCAAACAAGACTAATCACCTGTACACATGGAAACGATATAGTCCTAACCTCAGGCCACATAAATTATACATATAAAATATACAAACTACAGAATCATAGAACAGGAGACAACAGCAATATCTGGTGGAATAAAAGAGATTAAGATCAAAGATAAGCTTGATTGGCCCTTTTGTTCTTTGTTGAGTTTAATCATCTGCATGTCTTTAATCTACTCCCTTCCCTGTTGAAAACAGGAGATCTTACAGAGGCACACAGGGTCAAGGGCCCTAAAATGAGGATAAACTCTGGTTTCAGATCCATGAAAACATAAGTGCTCTAGGGGATACAATGGCGGGTGAGAAGAGGTTGGATAAATGCCATCTAATCAGACTCTTGCATCTTCTAAAAACATTAACAATGTAATGATCACAATTGAGAGATCCATTTTCTGGGCTTGTTTACTGAAATTATTAATGAACTAACTCTGAAAATTTTCCATCTGACACAAAAGGGGTAAGTTTTCTTTAATATGAAATATGTCCGACGGGAGAACGCCCACCAAGCCAGTCATCCAGGAACTCTGAGGCGTTTTTCAGTGTGCCCTAATCCTTCTCTCGCAGGGTGCTAGCCAGAGCACTGTATTTTCTGTCCGAATCTCTAACCCACTTAGCACTCTGTTTCTGGGCCTGGCCTTTTGTTTGTTTGCTTGCCTTAAGCCTGAACCTGATTTAGCTAGACAAGCAGCCCCAGCCAGATTCTTGTCCTTCATAATCACTTTGTGACTCTTTTGTTTTTATTAATATTACTAGAGTGTTCCTGACACCCTGGGAAGACATTGTCAATTACTGTCTTCTTCCTATATAAACATTTAAATTCCAAGATCCTTCAAGTTGGAATATCCATAAGCTTTAAATATATTTAAAGCTCACACCACAAGTTGGCAATGTAAAATAAATATATGGAGAATCCTCTTATAAAGCAAAAAAGGCTAAAGGAAAAAGAGAAATATGTATTGATATTGGCATTGGACTGAGAGAGCCAGATCTAGGTCCTAACTCTCACAGAAGCTTATTGTGTCATTACAGGTGAATAAATTCTCTAACCTTTCAACTTTAACTTCTTGTACTATCCAGGTGGGGTGTTGGACCAGATAGCATCATTAGTTGTAAGATTGTACTAAACTGTCTTAAAGTACCACGTGAATTATGAGTGCCCATCCTCAACACAAATGACCCATTACATAAAGCAGTCTCTAATTCCACTGTGAACTATGCCACTTCCACCCACACAAAAAGTTGTAGGCTCTTACTCTGAATGCAGACCATTGTAGTTCAATGTTAATGAGGCATTGGTTAATTTTCCAATCTTTTCTTTAGGCACATTAATTTCTTAGCTTTAAGAGATGTGGTAATTGTTCTTTTTTTCAGTGTTCTTATAAAGATTCAATAAGATAATATCTACTTTTATGCTAGTCTATCTGGGGAAGAGAACAAATTTGACTCTTGACATTTAGACAAGATAGAATTCAAATTGCCTATATGCCATTGGCTATTCTGGTCCCAAACCGTGAGAGACCTCGAACAAGCCAAATTAGTCATTAGACAAATTGTCTATTTTCTCTCTACTTGCCATTGTCTTTAGCAAGGTTATAAATTAATCTCTAGCAGAGCCCAGGCTCACAATTGAATTCACTAGAGTATCTGGTGTTTGGCCCAGTATTTAGAACATAATATGGTTTGATGTTTCATAAAGTCATGTGGATTTGGAAATAGTTAAAGAATAGGTTAAGAAAATCCTGGAGTCCAGTTAGAAGCCTCTGATAGAAATACAATACATGTGTTGTTAACTTTAAAAATATTATTAGCAGTGAAGATAGAATGATGTGGATGTACTTGAGAGAAATGTATAAGGTAAAAATATTAGGTGACTAAATGGATATGAGTGGAAGGGGGAGGGAGTCTGGCAGGATTTTAGCTTGATTTTGGTAGAAGATAGTGTCATTTACAGAGTGAGTAGAGGTTTTGTACATATTAAATCTGAGATGACTATGAGCTATCTAAATGTCAAACAGATGGTTGGGTATGAGAATCTTGAAATCGGAAGCAATGTGGAAGCTCTAGAAATACAGCATTCAGAGTATAACTGAAGTCCTAGAAGTGCATAGTACTCCATAGATGAAAGGATACAGAATGAGAAGAGTCTAGAAGTGGATCCTGGCAGTTGCTAACATTTAATGGTAAAGTTCAGAAGGAAAAGCCAATAATGAGACCAATAAATAGATGACAGAGATATGGAAATGAACTTTGGAGAGGTGGTATCATGAAGGTCAAGAGTAGAACGCATTTCTGGTAAAAGGGAGTAATCAGCTGTATCAAATATAACTGAGTCATGAACCTAAAATTTGGAGACCTCCATTAGGTTCAGTGACATGGAGCTCATTGGTGAATTAAGTAAGAGGAGTTCCAGTGGAATGGAAAGAGGAGGAGCTGAACTGGTACCTATTGAAAAGTATGTGAAGATGCTGAGACACTGAGCAAAACAACCGTTCTCTCTCTCTCTCTCTCTCTCTCTCTCTTTCTCCCTCTCCCTCCCTTCCCCTCCCTCCCTCCCCCCCCCATTGCTAAGTTTAATAATGAGAAAATAGAGTACTAAGTATAAAAGACCATAGTGATATGAGGGAATTTTTTGTGTGTTTATTTGCTTTTAAATGTAGGTGAAATGTGATCACATTAAAACACAAATTGGAAGGAGATGGTAGAAAGGTTAGGTTTGAAAATCTCAAAAGAAAGAGGTAAGTGAAACGATGAAATTTTTGAGAAGACAAAGCAGATGGGATTCCAAACACAAAAAGAGTTGGGCTTATTTCTCTCCACTGTAATGAGAAAGGAAGAGGGAAAAGTGGAGCCATAGATCTAGTAAAGTTTAATAACTGTGAGAGGTAGTTCTCATCTGCAGCTAAGCAAGGATAAAAAGAGGAATTCAGAGGGGCGCCTGGGTGGCTTAGTCGGTTAAGCGTCCGACTTTCGCTTGGGTCATGATCTCGCGGTTCGTGGGTTCGAGCCCCGTGTCGGGCTCTGTGCTGACTGCCAGCTCAGAGCCTGGAGGCTGTTTCAGAGTCTGTGATTCCCTCTCTCTCTGACCATCCCCTGCTCATGCTGTCTCTCTCTCTCTCCTAGAAATAAATATAACATTTAAAAAAAAAAAAAAAGAGGAATTAAGAGATTTGAAGTGAGTAAAGAATAAATGAAGAGTAACTACTAAACAGAATAAGAAATCTACAGAAGAAGGAAAGGAAAACCAAAGACCCTCCATAAAGAAAAAAAAAAGTAAAAATAGAAAAAAAAATTTAAGAGTTGGGGGGGAAAACGGCAATCATTAATATAGACAAGGCTGGTCAGTAGAAGCAGATGGATATCCCTCTACTCCCACTTCCTCACAAGCTGAGGGTTTCATTCCAGTGTTTTCTACAACTCCCACTACATTATTTTTGCTAACTTCTCCATTTAAATCCAGAAAATACTTGACTTTCCCTCCTTTGCCCAGGGGGTTTCTCCATTCTCTGTTCCATTTGTGAACCTAAGTTTTATTCTAGTCATGGTTCATTTGCTGTAGTGTCTTGCTAGTAAAAATACCTGCCTCAAAATATATTTTGCAATGAAATGGGCATCATTGATCAGGACTGTTTGAGCAGATTATAAACCCAATTCTTTATCTCTTTTACTTGAGTCTGCTTTAGCTTTGGCTCCAATGGATCAGACTTTTAAAACATGTTCTATGCTCATGACATTTTCTTATGTATCTGAAGATGAACCTCTTACCAGATTTATGTTTTCCAAATATTTTCTCTCATTCTATACATACCAGCACTCACATGTTCATTGCAGCATTATTCATAATAGCCAAAATAAGGAAACAAACTAAATGTCCATTGACAGATGAGTGGAAAACTATTTGGCCTTTAAAAAGAATGAATTTACAATATGCAACTGTATAAGTGGACGTCAAGGACATTATGCTAAGTGAAAAGACCAGTCACAGAAAGACAAATACTTGATTCCACTTATATGAGGTATCTAAAATTATCAAACTCATAGAACTGGAGAGCAGAATGGTGATTGCCAGGAGCCTAGAGGTTGGAGTAATCAGGGAATTATTAAACAATGAGCATAAATTTCCAGTGTAGAAAGATGAAAAATGGAGATCTGTACAATATCCTGCCTACAGACAGTACTGAATTGTACACTTAAGAATTTAAGAGAGTGGGGGCACCTGGGTGGCTCAGTCAGTTGAACATCTGACTTTAGCTCTGGTCATGATCTCATGGTTCCTGAGTTTGAACCCCACACTGGGCTCACTGCTGTCAGCAAAGAGCCTGCTGCAGATTCTGTCCCTCTCTCTCTGTCCCTCCCCCATGTTTACACTACTAAAAATAAGTAAAAAAAAAAAGGGCGCCTGAGTGGCACTCTCAGTCAGTTAAGCGTCCTACTTTGTCTCAGGTCATGATCTCACGGTTTGTGAATTCAAGCCCCACGTTAGGCTCTCTTATGACAGCTCAGAGCCTGAAGCCTCCTTCAGATCCTGTGTCTCCCTCTCTCTCTGTGTCTCCGATGTTCATGCTAGGTCTCTTTCTGTCTCTCAATAATAAATAAAAACGTTAAAAAAACTTTAAAACAGAATTTAAGAGGGTATATCTTAAGTATTATTCTCACGAATAGATTCTAACAATAAAATTTAAAAATTTACAATATTGTTAATATGAAAATAGTATATGATTTGCAAACTACAGAGAACAAAAAAACCTACATAATCTCTTCGCTCTGAGATAAATCAGATAACTTGATACTTTGCCTAATGGTGCTTTTTGGCATGCACATGCCTGATATTTCAAATGGACCATAGCAATATGGCCCATTTTATGTTTTCTTAAATAACATGTTACTACAGTGATATTTGACATTACAATTAGGTCAGTCATTGTATATCTGTTATTTGTAGGCACTTTAGGTTATCAAGACACAGATAACTATAACATACAAATTGATAAGGTATAAATAAAATAATTAAAGGGGAATGAATGGTAATGGAAAAAGCTTAATTCAGAAAAAAACACAGAAATACCCTTCTAAGAGGGCCATAAGAATTTTCAATCCTATGAAAGAAGCCTCATTATTTCCCTAATTTTATCAGTAAGAAAACTGAGCTCCAAATTACTACTAATTTATCACACAGCTAATATGTGATATGGCCAAAATTTAAATCCTGGCAATCTGATGGCAGAGCCCATGTTCTTATAATCACCATGGTGATAGTATTCCCTTTCACCAGCATGACTTTATCTAGCAGAAGGTGTGCACAAAGGCAAGGCAATAAAAATTCATGATATACTCAAGGAAGAGCCAGATGTATTCTCTATTAGAAATAGAGGGTCAGTGTGGGGTAATGGGAGAGATGAGACTGGAAGTGTGGGTTGCAGATAAATTATAAAAAGCCATTATACCATGTTAAGGCAGACAATAGGGAGCTACTGGAGAATTTTAAGCAGAAAGAAGACATGGTTTCTGTCCGGACCTCCAATTTGTAGTATTGGCATCACCAGTCATAAGTTAGAAGTTGCTTGACCGTGGGTGAGAAGGGGGGGGATAGTGGGGGAGAGGGAGGGAGGCAAGCCATGAAAGACTCTTGAATGCTGAGAACAAACGGACTGATGGGGGTGGGGGGAGGGGAAGGGGGGGTGATGGGCATGGAGGAGGGCACTTGTGGAGATGAGCACTGGGGGTTATATGGAAACCAACTTGACAATAAACTATTAAAAAAAAGTTGCTTGTTAATTTGTTTCTTCACATCATTCTATTTTTTGTTTTTAGAATCACAATAACAGTAATTACAGCTTACATGGAACAAGAAAGTCTGAATCTAACTTCATGGGAAAGTTGGAAGAATGTCAGGACAGCTAGTGTGCACCTTTGTCTGAATGTAAATGGTTTCACTGCTTTTGCCACCATCTGGAAGAGCCTTCCCCTTCCCGTTACTTGTGTTGCCCAGGTGGCAACATACGTTGTCAAAACTGAAGAAGGTGCAGGTCAATAAGACAGGAGATTTGAAGACTAAATGAACACAGCTGATACTGTGAAGTGTAAATTTGCTATGGGAGAAAATAGCTCTGATTAGTGAATATCTTTTTTGGTTACTTGGCTATGGTCATTTTTTACTGCTTTATGATGATATCAAATGTATTCTTTGATTTCATCTTCACTTCTTGAGAAATAGACAATGATTTTACAAAACTGTATGACAGAATTTCAAATCAAGGATAAATTTAAGATGTCCCTTCACAGACAACCCCCCACCCCCCAAAGTACTGCCTATCTTTCTGAAAATCTGCCTTTTGGCTTTCCATGATACTACATATCTTATAGAGCAAGTGTTCTGGAGAGAAGTCTTTATTTTCAGTCAATATTTGCTGATTTTCCTACTGCTCTTCAAAAAACAACAAACCCCCAAAATTTAAAAATAGGAACAAAAAACATCCCACATTTTCTTAGAGCTACTAAGTGTTAAATAGATTAAAGTTTCAGACCTTGATTTTTTTTTCTTTGCTTTTTCCAAGTACGAGTGCCAGGGAAAACCAGAGTGACCAAAATATGTCTGTAATAAAAGGACAGTGCTGAATCCTTTTCAGAACACTGGTAACAGGAATGGTTCATGCTCTATTTTAGCAGATAAACAGGAAGGGACAGATCATTCTTTTCTCATTAGAAAATTAAACCATTTCCTTTCTTAGTTAACTATAAATGACCAGCCCAACTTTAAGCTGCCTTTACTTTGCAGCTGAAATTTGCAGAGCTATGGACTCTGCTATTCTGCTTCCTAGAGACTAAAGGTAATTAGTCATGGTTTACCAAAAACCAGTCTCACAAACAGAATATTAAGGTGAATAAATATGCCCCCACACTTAGGAAACTTAAACAGCAGAACGAACAAAAAGATAAAGAAGCTTTGCTCTGTTGGGTAGATTAACAGGTAAAATTGAGGCTTGATTTCTAGTGCTGAGGTCTGCCCCTCCCATCTAATCTGTTTCTAAGAAACTGTTTAAACTAGAAAGGTCCTGAGCAAACATGTCTGTTTATCTCTTCACTTAGTCCCTCTCTTGCATCTCTTTATTCTATACATCACCCACTTCATCACCAGCTGCCTCTATCTTGCTTATTTTTTAAATCTAATTCAAGTTGATTTTGGTGGATGATATCTGGAATAAGCAAAGCTTATCCCCCAAAAAACAATTCTTTAGTGACCAACTTTAGGTACTGTTTGAAGTCCGTGAACCTTGCCAGTTCTTTTAGGTCATACTGAATGATCATTGTACAGCAAGACTCGAATCTTGAGAATACAGGCATTGGATCTAGAGTGCCTAGACTTCAATTCCAGGTTCACTGTATACCTTCGCTCAGACACAGTTAGGAAAACTTGCTTAGGCACAATACTTTCTCTCTGTGGTTTTCGTTTTCTCATCTCTGCAGATGAAATAGTAGTAACAATGCCTACCTTAAAGGATCGATGGAGAATTACAGGAGTTGCTAAATGTAAAGTGCTTAAAACCAATTGGTTATGGCAAACACTCAGTTGTTAACTATTGTTTATGCATTTCTACATGTTATTTTGTTTTTTTGCTTTTTTAATTGTTTTTAATGTTTTATTTATTTCTGAGAGAGAGAGAGAGGCAGTGTGAGCAGGGAAGGTCAGAGAGAGAGAGGGAGACACAGAATCTGAAGCAGGCTCCAGGCTCTGAGCTAGCTGTCAGCACAGAGCCCATGCGGGGCTCGAACCCACGAATCGCGGGATCATGACCTGAGCCGAAGTCGGACGCCCAACCGACTGAGCCACCCAGGCGCCCCTGTTTTTGTTTTTGTTTTTAAGGAAAAAACAATGTTTGTTGTTAATTTTGGTATTAGTTCTTAAGGATCAATATCATTACAAAGTAAGAATATATGTTAAAGTTTTAATTTATGATTTGTGGCTCCAAATAGTTGCAATTCCCTCTACCAAACTTACTGTTTTTACTGATCTACCCTTCTTACAAAGTTGGTGGTAGAGGCAGGAGAAATGTTATCCTAAAATAGTAGAAATAGGCTTGGAATTGTGAAAAGTATTTCGAATACTGGTTCTGCCACTTATAATCTAGGCTGTTTGATAAATATCTCCTAGTCCTCTGTTAGGTGGAGGTAGTAGTTGCCCATATTGTTGGGTCATGGGAGTATATGGAGGAAAACACTCCTTCTTAATCAAATTCCATATTAAAAGAGAAAGAAGGAGGCTTGTGTGGGGTATAGGTTTAGCCATGGTAGGAATTCCATATATCTTCATTTCCACTGCCTGTTAAATATCTTATGCTACCAAGTGATCCATTAAGTGTTGATCTTAGTTGAATGGTGGGCACTGGCTTTATGTCCCTTTGGAAGGGGTACTAGGTGGCTCAATTGGTTGAAAATCCATCTCCATTTTGGTGTAGGTCATCATCTTACAGTTTGTGAGTTCGAGCCCCGCATTGGGCTAGACTCTGTACTAACAGTGTGGAGCCTGCTTGAGATATATTCTCTCTTCTCTTCTCTTCTCTTCTCTTCTCTTCTCTTCTCTTCTCTTCTCTTCTCTTCTCTCTCTCAAAAATAAATATTAAAAAAAATTTACTATCCCTTGGGAAAGCTAATCAGCCAATGTGCAGCATTAACTTTCTTTGCAGATTTCTCCCTTGGCGTCTGTAAGATTTCTGCTTTTCCTCCTACTTTATTGTCTATTCTGTCTAGAATGCTTATTATAGGCTTATATCTTAATTCCATTTGAAATTCAAATTATTCCATGTTCTTTGTTTTCCTCAATGCTATTTGTACTCTGCATTTCTTTTGAATGAGCTTACTAGCTTCAACCAGTGCTTGTAAGGGAGTTCCTCCCAACACACAACTGTCTTGTTCAGCCTTATCTCCTGTGCTTTCAACTAACTAGCTACTTTCTGAAACCTTCATGTGATGTCCCACAATCATATGAATCTTGATCATACAGTACTAAACCTACCACAGATCCCAGGCAAAGAATGTTTTCTTCTATCTTTGAAAATGGCACTACTATCTACCTTGTTGTTTAAGCCAAAAACCTAAGAAAGATCTTAGACAATTGCTTTGTATATAGCTTCCATTATCACTTCTTACATATTCTTCTTCTTTAATAGTATGTCTCAAATCCATTCCCCTGTTTTATTGTTTTATTTGAGTTTATTTTAAGAAAGACAGCCTGGGGGAGTGGGGGAAGAGAGAGAAGGAGAGAGAGAGAGAGAATATCCCAACCAGCCTCCACACTGTGAACACAGGGGCTGACATGAGGCTCCAACCATGAACCATGAGATCATCATGACCCGAGCCAAAACCAAGAGTTAGAGGCTTAACCAACTGAACCACCCAGGCACCCTTCCTCCCCTGTTTTAATTTAGTCCCTTACCATTTCTTGATTGAGTATAACAGGCTTAAAGTATTCTATGGTGAATATCTCATCCCAGTCTTTACTCACATTGTGATCATAGTCCTTCTCTTTAAAAGGTCCTTTAAGGGGCGCCTGGGTGGCTTAGTCGGTTGAACGTCCGACTTTCGCTTGGGTCATGATCTCGCGGTTCGTGGGTTCGAGCCCCGCGTCAGGCTCTGTGCTGACTGCCAGCTTGGAGCCTGGAGCCTGCTTCAAATTCTGTGTCCCCCTCTCTCTCTGACCCTCCCCTGCTCACGTTGTCTCTCTCTCTCCTAGACATAAATAAAAATATTAAAAAATAAATAAATAAATAAAAGGTCCTTTAAGAGGATTAGGAGGAACTTAACGGAGGACCATGGGGGAGAAGAAGGGGGGAAATAGTGGGGAAGAGGAGAGATGCAAACCGTGAGAGACTCTTGAATGCTGAGAACAAACTGAGGACTGATGGTTGTGGGGAGGGAGGGGGGTGATGGGCGTGGAGGAGGACACTTGTGGGGATGGGCACTGGGTGTTACATGGAAACCAACTTGACAATGAACTATTTGTAAAAAAGAAAGTTTTTTTTTTTTACAAATAGTTCATTAAAAAAGAAAAATAAAAGGTCCTTTAAGATTGAACTTGTCTTTGTTCTACTTAAAAACTGTAATGCCCCTACCCTCCCTCACTGTACACACAGAGTTGTAATGGCTTCCTGCAACTTTTAGAAATACATTAAACAATAAATAGGCTACTCCATGGGCACTTCGCACTCTGCCTTTGCCTCTTAGTTTTTTTCACTGGAGTGTGCATGCAGTATCACTCTGCGTTTATCACCCTGAGGTCAGAGGACAATTGGTGACAGACACAAGATCATCCAGAATTGTTTCTTTTCAAAGAATTATACTTGAAATACTCCTTCTATTTGTACCAAATTATCTCCAGACACAACGGAATGAAGTAGAACCAGCTATCCACCATTTTGGAGCTATTTGCTGTGGATCCAGAATGTTTGGTGACCTGTTGTTTAAAAAACGTTAATTGGAATCTATAAACTAGTTCCAACTGTATGGAGTAGAGGGTAACTGAGTTAATTAACGATCTTTTCAGACCTTAAACACTCAGGATATAGGAATCCTATCTTATGGATTACATATACCTAATGCTTAATATAATGCCCAGTACATATTAGGCACTAATTAAACTATCATTTAAAGAATAAAAAAACACAGTGGGGCAAGACATGATGAGTAGGTACTTTGACCCTGAAATGACTTCCTCCATTCCTACTTTATGATAGAATTAAGTGTGGTAGATGAGAAGAAGAAAGGCTAATATTAACCAGAATTTTTAAACATTTTGTATTGAGATGGAATTCATAGATAACAAATAGTTATTAAATGGACAATGTGATGTGTTTCTGACAAATATATACACCAGTATAAATACCACTCCATTTGAGATATGTTCCTTTTCAGGCAACCACCTACCCAAAAGCCAACTTTGGTTATTTCTAACAGCATAAACGGATTTGCTCATTCTTTAATTTCATAGAAGTATAATCATGCAATGCATACATTTTTGTGTTTGGTTTCTTTGTCATTTTAAAGAGTAAAATCACTTTAAAGATGCACCCATGACATTGAAAGGATCAAGAGTAAGTTATTTGTTGATAACTTATCAGTGGATGCATATAAATTACCAAAATTTATTTAAAATTTACCTAGGGGCGCCTGGGTGGCTTAGTCGGTTAAGCGTCCGACTTTCGCTTAGGTCATGATCTCGCGGTTCGTGGGTTCGAGCCCCGCGTCGGGCTCTGTGCTGACTGCCAGCTCAGAGCCTGGAGCCTATTTCAGAGTCTGTATCTCCCTCTCTCTCTGACCCTCCCCTGCTCACGCTGTCTCTCTCTCTCTCCTAGAAATAAATAAAAAACATTTTAAAAAATAAAATAAAATAAAATTTACCTGTTGATGGACATTTCTAAGTATTTAGAGGTCTGAAATATATTTTACTAAAATATCCCTTTTTGGATGACATTATGAATGGTTTTGGTTTCTAAATTGGATTATCCAACTGTTCCTCATTTATAAATCTGCAATTAATACCTATATTATCCTTGGGAACTACAACTTGGATAATCTGCTTGATGAGCATTTCTTTTTTGGGAGATTTGTGTGAATTTGTAATGAAAAAATTATATTGTCGATGAAAAAATACATTTTTTTCTTTTCAAACCTTATTATTTTTTTTTTTTTTAACTTAACTTACCACCCTGGATGGAAATTTCATTACAATATTGTTTAAAGTGGTGAGGAAAGACAAGCTTGCATGGTTCCCTTAGAAAGTAAAGTAATTAATAGCATGCTGACTCATAAGTAACCTTTGTCAGACGGAAGAATTTCCCTTTTATTCCTATTTTGCTGAGAATTTTTACCATGAGCAGGCATGGAATTTGATCAAATACTGCTTTTGCACCTATTGAAGTGATAATACAATTTTTTAATGTTTCCTAGTGAAGTCATTTTGGGCCTAATGTTTTATTTGTGGAAAAGGTTTAAATTTTGAATTCAAGTTACTAAGAATAATGCTGTTCAAGATCTTTGTTATTGGTTTCATTTTGGTAACCTGTGTGTTTTAAGGAACTTCCCCATTGCATCTGAGTAGTCACTCTGATAGGCATATAATCACTCATGATATTTATTCTTTGGATGCTTTCAGAATCTGTAGTAATAATTCCTTTTTATTCCTCATACTGGCAATTGATACTTTATTTTGTTCTTGTTCATTGCAGTTGCAACTTCATCAGTTTCGTTTCTCTTTTCCAAAATCCAAGGTTTGCTTTCATGAAATTCTTCCTCTATTTTCTATCTCATAATTTTCTATTCTTAATCTTATTTCTCTTTCTTTCTTTCTTTCTTTGGGCTTAATTTGGTCATTTTTAAAGTTTCTCAAGGTGGAAACTTTGATGAAATATTTTAGAACCTCCAAGTCTGTACATTTTCTCTGCGAACCATATGGAAGCTGCACTTTGCTCTCTGTTCAACTATGAAGGCTGATTTCTCCCTTCAATTAAGTATATCAAGATTTCCTTGCAAATGCTGCTTTTTCTAATCTTACAGAGAAATATGATTTACATTTTGTCTTTATTCTTTTTTCTCATTTTTTACCATGGGGAAAAGGGTCTGTCAAATCCTCTATATCATACTTGGTATGGAAGTCTATTTACTGTCTTTTTTGTTTTTGTTTAAGAGTAGATATTCAGAACAGACTGAGGTTCTGCTGATACCCAGTTTAAGGACATTCATATTCTTAGTATCTTTCCCCCATTTTCCTAAATTACTCCTTTGTAAAATGTTTCTACACTAATTCTGAAAGATCTAAGAAAAAATTACCTTAAAATGGTAAATCCAAGACCTTTAGTTTTTCTGAGAAAGAAAAACACAGCTAATCGTTTTAATTATTTTAGCTATAAGAGTTGCTAATATGTTGAATTCCAAGGTGTGGTGATGCAGTATATTTCTTTCACTTTTTATCTGAGCTTTAAAAAATTTGTATGAAAGAATAAAATGTGCTAGAAAGTGATTGTGTAAAAGTAAAATATTTTAAAAGAAGGTTGGAGAATGAGGAAACATTTTATTCCATCATAAAATTCATTTATCAGATAGTACATCCTTTTAGGTAATTTTTAAAAATCTTTTCATGAATGACAGCTATTCAATTCTAGAACATGTATACTTCAATATCAAATTGCCACGGACCCCCATAGGGCCACCTTTTATTATTAGAGATTAATCGTGTCAGATCACACTACTGTGAGAAGCTAAAGCCATACCCACTTGATGATTTTATTTCAATAGATCTCATTTTCTTTTTCTGACTGCTACTTGACTCTCTGGCTGCATTTGAAAAAGACATGGTTAAAGGAGTCCCATTATGGAGAGAAACCAGGAAAAAGCTTTGCTACAAGGCAAGAACTAATTCACTATTCTGTAGGGGCTGATATTCATCTATCCTTCAATAAAAGCTAATGGCTCAGTAGACTCAAAGCACTCAGCTAATCTAGGTAGAAGTTGATGCTTGGGAACTGGGATTCAATCAAGGACCATGCATAAGTGCTATTACTGCAAATAAAAATATACTAATATCTACTTGATATCAAATAGGATTAAATTTTTTACAATCTAACCAATTGGCTTTAGCCTCATCAATATTTAATAGACATTTGATATGTGATAGTTTTTGGAGGAGTTACAACTGAATATCAACTTGGGTATTATAGCTAGTTATGATAGCTACTAATTAGAAAATAAATAAGTAAATCTCTGGGCTGGAAATCAGCCTTATTTTCCCAAGATCCTTTAAAGGATTAGAAATGTTTAAGTAATGCCATTGAAAAATAACTCAGTGCTGTTTACTGTATAGTATTCAGACATCCTGATAAAAGGAAATAAGCTTTCCCATGTAAAGTATTTTGCAAAATATCCCCAAGAGGAAATGAAAGTCCCCTTGAGTAGTATATTGGATAAAGGCACTGCCATGCTATATATATATCAAGTCTTGCAAACAGCGAGAAAATCATGAGCAAAGGAAGAAAGCAAGTGGGAGAAATAAGCAGCATAAAATTTACAGACAATTAAAGTTGTTGTATAGGTTAAGGGCAGGATGACTTCTTTTTTTTCCCCAAGATCCACTGTCCTTGGTTTGGAATAGTATGCCCATAGGGTGAGTAATGCATGATTAGTGCAAAAAAAGGGGGGGGGGCTTTATAAAATACCTTCTCTTCCCTTTATTATTTCTTTAAATGGTTCCTTTTGGTTAGTTACAAAAACAAAAAATCATAATGTTAAATTGCCTGCAATTGCATGAGGGTATAGCAGCCTAAAATTTTTGATTTACCAAATACTCGGAATATAAAAATCATATGCTACTGTTTATTTCATTTCAGACAAAATATCTGCTTTTGATTTTATTTTGGATGATCTGCATCTAACAGTTGACTTGTAAAAGTGATGCCTGTGTTTGTGATATGTTAGATATAACCATGTTTATGTGTAGGCATGTGTGGTTTTATATAAAACATACGCTTTCAATATATAGTTATTTGCTTGATATCCTCACAGATGTTTGAGTGTTCTGTCAATGGAGTATCATTACATGTGTTGAATTTTTAACAGTATTCTTATGCTGAAACAATTCAAGTTTTGGTTTAAGCAAATAGAAAGTCTACTCACCACTACAATTATTTCTCCTTAATATAATAGGATATAAATCAAACCTTAAGAGTTATATTACATATTGAACACCCGTTATGAAAACTCTCCTAGAACTTCAGTTTGCTTATCACAAAAATGAGGAGTGTGACCTAAACGAACTTTTATACCTCCCATAGTTTTAATATTTGATGACTGTGTGATTGTAGACAATGTTCTTTATAAAGAATAGAAGTAGGCATACTTTCTTTACTCAAAGAAGTGTTATCCAAAAGTTCTCAGATTATGGTTTCATCATTAGGCAGTTTGTGACCTTTGAGAGATTTAAAAACATCAGGAACAATTGATCTTTCATTTTCTAAGGTTAAAATTCATTGTTCATTCTCTTTAAAGAATGGATTTTTGACATTCTGTACAGGTTTGTTTGAAAAGGGGATATAAAACTGGGGTAGTATGAAAATGGTAGTTATTTGGCTTAGCGGCACATCTTTACTTATCTGTGAATCCTAGAATAAAGCTAAGCAATTTCACAGTAGTTGATTAACAACAGTATCTAATATTTATAGAACACTAAATATGTGCCAAGAATCCTAAATGCTCTAATATATAACCTTATGCAATCCTAACAATATTTTGAGACCGCCCTTATTAGGCTCATTTTATAAATGATTAGCAGAGATTAAGTAATCTGCATAAGGTGCATCAAGTTGAGGATTCAACCCAAGCGTTCTGGCTCTGCAAACTGTACTTAAAATCAATACACTATAGCCTGTCTGTGGAATAAAAAAGAGTGAATTGAACACTGTCAACCATAGTTCTAGGTCTTTTTTTTTTTTATATATATCCCAAAATTGGATAACATGGTTCATATTAGTGGTCTGTGGCAGCTAAGTTTTCCTGCTTAGAGAGAAGATTCCCCACAACAAAGCTATGAGGGTGTTTCCTTTCCAGACCTTGATTTACTTATGTACTTGTTCAACTATCGACCAGTGATGCGATTGGCTTGCACTACTAAAACAAAATGCCACAGGGGTGGCTTAAACTACATTTTCTCACCATTCCAGAGGCTAGAAGTCTGAGATCAGGGTGCCTGCATGGTTGAGTGTGGTAAGAGCCCTCTTTCTCACTTGGAGAAAGCTGCCTTCTCACTGTATCCTCCCATGGCAGACAGAGGAAGCTGATACACCTTCCTTTCTTAAAAGGGTATTAATCTCATCATGGAGATTCACCCTTGTGACCTCCTCTAAACCTAATTACTTCCCAAAGATTCTACCTTTTATTAAATCATTTTGGGGGAATAGGCTTGCACATGTGAATCTGGGGGCACACATTCTGTCTGTAACAAATACACCTTGCTCTAGGCACTGAGGATACTGAAGTATACAAAGCAGACAGAAAGCTTAGTCCACATGAAACTTAAAGTCCCATGGGGAAGCTGGATAATAATCCAGATTAAAAGGGGCGCCTCGCTGGCTTGGTTAAGTGTCCAACTTTGGCTTTCGGTCATGATCTTGTGGTTTGTGAGTTCCAGCCCCAGGTCAGGTCCTGTGCTGACAGCTCAGAGCCTGGAGCCTGCTTTGGATTCTGAGTCTCCCTTTCTCTCTGCCCCTCCCCCACTCATGCTTGGTCTCTCTCGGTCAAAAATAAATACTAAAATATTTTAAATGAAAAGATAAGAAAAGTAAATAGATTATTAAGTGGTAAGAGATAAAAGGCAGGCAGGAAGGCTAAAATAGTGAGGGTGTTGCAATTTTGGATACGGTGGTTAAAGTCTTTTGAGAATCCGACTCCATCTGAATGAGCCAAACTGGGGTAAGAGGCAATGCAGAAACTCTCAGTTTGGGAAAGCAGAGCTGGACTGTACAAAAAATGATTAAACAGCGATTGGGATTGGTGTGATTTAGGGAGAAAGTGTAAGAGATTAGGTTAGAGATATAAAAGGGCCCTGACCATTTAGGTCCTTGTAATTCATAAGAGCTTCAGATTTTATTCTGAATAAGATGGAAAGTGTTGGAGGAATTTGAGTGGAAGAACGACATGATCTGATTTCAATTTTAACATGATAATTCTGGCTGCTCTGCTGAAAATAAACTGAAGAGGAGAATAAGAGCTGAAGCAGTGAGACCAGTTAGAAGCTTATTACCTGTCAAATTATTAAAAGAGATTAGGCAAATGGGTGCTAATCATGTCTCATCGGAATTATCAAATGTTTGTTTGCGGCACAGAGAAAATTTGAAGGTTATTTTAATGCTAATTTGGGAAGATTTCCAAGAAAGTTGGCAAAGTGTGCAAAGCATTAATACCTTTCGAAGAAGAGAAACCACCTTAAACTGTATGTAAACTATATAGATACTAAAATGGTGGCAGCAAGGCCATACTTAAAATTCTAAAGACTTCTGCTAGCTGATTCACAGTCTATAAAGTGCTCAACAATTCAATAAAGAGATCCTATACTCTTGAATATGATAAAGAATTTAGAAGGTGCAGAGTCCTACTAAATTCTCTAGCTTGGGGGTTAATGGTTGTGGATTAATTCTTACTCTGAAGAACTGGGAGGGTGGTGACGCTGAGCAAGAGATGATCTGCTCTCAAAAAAATTACCATGGTAACTAATTTAAAAAGAAGGGGAAGAGGTTGTAGCTATTACTGGGTCAAAGGAAAAACAAGGAAACAGTAGTGTGGGGACATTTGGGGTCTACAAAGATATCCTGTGAATAGGTTCAATAGCAAAATCCTCTGAGCCATTGAGATTCACCTTAGAAGAAACTTTTTTCAAGGTAGTATTCACTCCTGAAAGCCTAGACATGGAGATCACCTTCTGACCTCGCATCATTGACCAGATATGCAAATAGGAGATGGAATTCAATAAATCTGTAGGAAAAGTTGGAGAGAATTTGACTGCCTCATGTCTTTTCCCCCCGGGTACCCATTCTTCCTAATAGCTGAAAAAGCTATACTATTAAATGAAAGAAAAAAAAACCTCGAGCCCTCTCATTTAAGATACTGAAGTGATGCCATGATTAGTGGTTATAAAGTCAAAGAAAATCTCTGCACATTATTTAAGCGCAAATATTGGCATCCGTGGGATTGTTTGTTAAAAATAAAAATAAATGAAGCATTAAATCAGTTCAAAAGTTCTCACAACAAAATGAAAGAATTAAAATGTATGAAGCATACGTAACCTCAGATTTTGGAATTTTAGGAAAGAACTGCTTTGCCTTGGGGCGCCTGGGTGGCTTAGTCGGTTAAGCATCCGACTTTCGCTTAGGTCATGATCTCGCGGTTCGTGGGTTCGAGCCCCGCGTCGGGCTCTGTGCTGACTGCCAGCTCAGAGCCTGGAGCCTGCTTCAGTCTGTGTCTCCCTCTCTCTCTGACCCTCCCCTGCTCACACTGTCTCTCTCTCTCTCCTAGAAATAAATAAAACATTAAAAAATAATAATTAAAAAAATTAAAAAAAAAAGAATTGCTTTGCCCTTTTAGCTAAATTGAAGAGTTCAAAGGTAAGCCATAAAATCTCAAATTATCAATTGGACAGGGCTCCTGGCTGGCTCAGGTGGGAGAGTATGTGACTTTTGATCTTAGGGTCATGAGTTTGAGCCCCATGTTGGGGGTAGAGTTTACTTAAAATATGTTTTTATCAATTGGAAAAGAAGCTATGTGAACTAATGAATTAGATAAACACTGAAAAAGAACAAAATTATTAGTGTTCATTCTATAGCATGCTTGACAGGCTTGCGTATAAGTATATACTGCAAACAAGGGAAAAGAAATTAAAAATACAATCAGTGCAAAAATTGTAGACAGGGGCCCCTGGGTGGCTCAGTCGATTAAAGCATCTGACTTTGGCTCAGGTCAAGATCTCAAGGTTGGTGGGTTTGAGTCCCATATAGGGCTTTGTACTGACTGTACAGGCTGGAGCCTGCTTCAGATTCTGTGTCTGTCTCTCTCTGCCCCTCCCTGGCTCATATTTCTCTCTCTCTCTCAAAATCTCTCTCTCTCTCCCTCAAAAATAAATGTTAATTTTTTTTAATTTTACTAGGCAAAATAGGTAAGAAGGATTTTACTCAAAGTCCATGCAATAGGTGAGAAAGATCAGAATATAGTCTGAATTCAATTCTGCTGATAAAAGGAGAATTTTTAAGTGCTAAGCATGGGGATCATAGCCGTATCTTTATAGCTGTATCTTTATGACAACAGATGGTTTTACAATTTGGAGCAAGGCAAGTTGGCTCCTATTCTCTCACAGAAGCTGGGAGATGGGGGTACTCTCTCCCCTGACAATGAGGGATGACTTCCAGGTCTTTGAGAAAAAACAGTAGGAAGTTATAAATCCAGGTAAATCTGAAAGAAACTGAGAAATTTATAATGAAAAGATTTCTAATGTTAATGCTCTAAGAAGAGAGTGGGGAGAGACCTCTCTGGTTAGGCCATTTAAACGTTGTAAGGCAGGTGAGAGATCAGACACAGGAAGAAGCCTATCTGAAGTTATGTCAAGGGGAGGGAAATATTAAGGTTGTCTTGGTCAGTATAGATGATAAAATAGTTGATATGGAAGGCCAAAGAAGGTTGAATCCATATAAGAGTAGAGAAAATACTTTCAAAGATTTAATAAAAGAATAATTCCTGAAATAACATGTGAACCACTGCATGTTCAGATCATGTTCTAGGGAAATTTAACACCATACCTTGATGAAATAACTAAATTTTGAGGATTAAAAAAAAAATACCACAAGTTCCAGAGGTGGGGGTGGATAACATAATCAAGTTTCAATGGGGGAGAAATACTTAACCAGGCCACCTTTAGATGTCAGAGACCAGCAAGTAGGGTTCAATGTCATTTAAGTACTTTCAGAGACTGGTCAGATTACAGAGGGCAATAAATTCCAAGCTAAGAAATACTATCATTTTCCCCCATATGTAGTTTTTTTTTATAGCTTCGTTGAAGTATAATTGATTTTTTAATAAACTGTACATACTGAAATGTGACAAATTTTAACATATGTGTATACCTTTGAAACCATTACCACAGTTAAAATAACCTCTTCAAGCCTAAGTGTCCATCAACAGACGAATGGATCAAGAAGATGTGGTTTATTTATACCATGGAATACTACATGGCAATGAGAAACAATGAAATCTGGCCATGTGTAGCAACATGTATAGACCTTGAGGGCGTTATGCTGAGCGAAATAAGTCAGGCAGAGAAAGACAAATATCATATGTGTGCACGTATAGGAGGATTAGGAGGAACTTAACAGAGGACCAAGGGGAGAAGAAGGGCGGAAATGGTGGGGGAAAGGGAGAGAGGCAAACCATGAGAGACTCTTGAATGCTGACAAAAACTGAGGACTGATGGATGTGGGGGGGAGGGGAGGTGGGCATGGAGGAGGGCACTTGTGGGGATGAGCACTGGGTGTTATGTGGAAACTAAGTTGACAATAAACTATTTGTAAAAAAAACAAACAAACAAATAAAACATTAAGAAAAAAAATAACCTCTTCAATAACTCCCAAAGTTTTCCAGTGCTCTTCTGTAGTCCAGATTTTCCACTACCCCCATCTCCAAATCACCACTGATCTGCCTTCTGTCATTATGTTAATCTGCATTTTCTAGGATTTTACATAAATGGAATCCTACATAATACAATTCTGTGTATGACTGTATAATGTATGTTTTTTGTGAGAGAAGGGAATGTGGCTTTTTTCACTTAGCATATCAGTTTTGAGAAACTCCTGTTATTAGGAGTCAGTTCTTTTTAATGACTGAAAAGTATTCCATTGTGTGCTTACACCACAATTTGATTCACCTATTGGTTGTCATTTGGATTGTTTCTAGCTTTTAGTTAAAGGCTCTAGATTTTAATAAAGAATTCTTAACAAATCTCCTGTGACCATTTGTGTATAAGTCTTTGTGTGAATATAGGCTTCAATTTTTTTAGAGTGGAAATGTTTTAACATAAGGTAGTTGTCTGTGTAATGTTGTAAGAATCTGTTCCCACCACCAGCCTCAGAGAGTTCCAGTTGCTCTTGATCCTCAAAAACACTTGCTATGGCCACTCTTCTTAATTTTAGCAATACAAGTGGGTGTTGTATGGTATCACATTGTGGTTTCAATTTGCACTTCACTGATGACTAATGATCTTGAAAATCTTTTCTTATGTTTACTTTCCATTAGTATATCTTTTCTTGGTAAAATGTTTGTTGAAATCTTTTGTCTAAATTTTTCATTAGTACATGGGTCTTTCTATTATCGAGCTGTAGGAATTCTTTATATATTCTGTATTCAAGTTCTTCATCAGTTAAATAATTGCCACTGTTGTTGTCTCATCTGTGGCTTGGCTTTTCGCTGCCCTAAGTGGGTATTAGAGTAGGTGTATGCAATTTTGATAAAGTTATCAGTTGTTTTGTAGCTCCTATTTTAAAGTTTTTTTTTTCTAAGAAAACTTTCCTACCATCATCACAAATTTTTTTGTCCATGTTTTCTAATAGTATGTTTATAGTATTAGTATTAGACCTTAGATTGATTGTCTTTTTCAAGTATATTATTGTATATGGTGTAAAGTAAGGGCCCAGATTTATTATTTTGTGTCTGGATATCCAATTGGTCCACAATTTCTTGAAAAGATTATTCTTCCCCATTGAAAATAGCTTTTGTAGTTTTGTCAAAAATCAACTTGGTAAGATACATATAGATCTTTATCCAGACTCTCCATTCTCATTATTTTATATATATTTTCTGCAAACATATTACACTGTTCATATTATTGTGGTTTAATGATAAGTCTTGAAATCTAGTACTATCACTCCCCCAACTTTCTTCTTTTCCAAATAGTTTGTATGTTGTAGGACATGAACATTTTAATTTAAATTTTAGAATCATCTGGGCAATTTCTAACCCCCCCCCAAAAAAAATAAAAGCCTTCTGGGATTTTGATTGTGATTGTGTTGAATTATGTATCAAATTGTGGAGAATCCACCTCTTAACACCAATCAGACTTTGAATCTATGATCATAGAATATCTCCTTTTTGTAATATATATATATCCTTTTAAATTTCTCTTGGCAATGTTTTGTGTTTTCCCTGTGCAAGAATTGGAAATATTTTATCAAAATTCCTATTTTAAAGCTATCAGTTACATTTCAATTCTATTCATTATGAAATTTCAATTATCAGTTGTTAATAGTACACAAGAGGAGTCTTTTTTTTTTTTCTAATATTGACCTTATACTCCCCAACTTTGCTTTCTTTGTGGATTCCTTATGCATTTTTTCCTCTGCTTTAAAGTATACTTGACAATTTAAGGTTGTATATATTTAAGGTGTACAACCTGAAGATTTGATATGTATACATGTGAAATAGTCACCACACTCTATTTTATGTCAACTATTCTCAGATGGATGTTCCAGAATCAAGCATATTACATTCCATCATAATCCCACTTTAAAGGTTCATTTCATATATTAGCACATTAGAATCTTAAGTTCCATACAAACATGTAGAGCTTTTTAAAACTACATTTTCTAAATACATTTGACTACAAAAACTTCCTGAGGAACAACTTTTAATACTGCCCAAACTATAGTAACATTCCCTAAAATTGCTGCCTTAGGTCATTTGCTCAAAAGTTTGGCATCAACAAATGAGTGTTTGGGGGAGATTAACACAGTGGCTGTGAGTAGAATGGATTGGAAGCCAGGAGAGTTTACAACAAGAAGGCCATTGAGATGGCTATTGCAATAAGCCAGGCAGGAGAAGATGAGAGCCTAGAGAGTAATAAAGAATTGATAAAAAGTCTTGCCGACTTCCCTTTGCCTGAAATGCCCTGTTCTCTCCTTTCCACATGGATCTTAAGAACTATTTTTGTTTAACTATAACAACAAGGAAGAGAGGGTAATAGTACTGACTCTTTGACAAATAATAATCACCATTTTTTCCTTATTTCTGCAATCCTTTTGCCTTCTATCTTTGAATTTACATGCAGCTTGTTACCAACAGATTAGCTAGTTAAAATGGATATAATTTTTTTTTTACTTTATTCTTGAAAGACAGAAAGCACTAGTGGGGGATGGCAAGGAGTAGGAGGGAGAGAGAAAATCAGAAGCAGGCTTCACGCTGTCAGTACAGAGCCCGATGTGGGGCTTGAACCCATAATGATCCCACACATAGGGGCAGGAGATGGGGAGGGGGAGGGAGGGAGGGTGGAGAGAGAATCCATTCTGTGAGCACAGAAGTCAACATGGGGTTTGGTCTCATTAACATGAGATCATGACCTGAGCAGAAATCAAGAGCCAGACGCTTAACAGACTGAGACACCCAGGTGCCCAGGATATAATAATTTTTTAATGTATATTTATTTTTGAGAGAGAGAAAATAAGAGTTGGGGACAGGCAGACAGAGAGGGAATCCCAAGCATGGTCTACACTGTCAGTGCAGAGCCCGATGCAAGGATTTAACTTCTGAACTATGAGATCATGACCTCTGCGAAGCAAGAGGGAGAGACAGAGTGTGAGTGGGGAAGGAACAGAGAGAGAGGGAGACACAGAATCCAAAGCAGAATCCAGGCTCTGAGCAGTCAGCACAGAGTCCCAACATGGGGCTCCAACTCAGAAACAGTTAAGAGCATGACCTGAGCCAAAGTTGTATGCTTAATTGACAGAGCCACCCATCAATCCCCCTAATATTAAAAATCATTGTTAGTAGGCTCAGCCTCCATGAACTGCCCCTAAAATTAAAGCTTTATAAACTGGGTGAAATCCCACTTGTTCACAAAGAATTCCTAGACCTTGCTCTCTTATAGTAACTCTCTCATCTCTGAACTACCTTGGCATCTATTTGCTATATTATTGTAATATATTCTGCCTTGATTTTTTTCTTTTATATATTCTTCTTACTCCTACATATTGTAATTATATTCTGAGTAAGGGATTTTCCCTTTGATAATTGCTAGCCCTCCTCATAGCATCGTCTATGGACCTATTACAGCACTGGGTACAAGATGAGCAATAATTGATTAGATTTAAATATTCTACTTTCCTTAAAATCCACAGCTTATTTATCAAATAGAAAATTAATTTTTAAATGATTATTTTTGAGAAAGAGACAGAGCCTGGGGCGGGGAGGGCAGAAAGAAAGGGGGACACAGAATTTGAAGCACACTCCAGGCTCTGAGCTGTCAGTACCAAGCCCAACAAGGGGTCTGAACTCATGAACCATGAGATCATGACCTGAACATAAGTCAGATGCTTAACTGACTGGGCCAAACTGGTGCCCCAGAAACTGAATTTTAATGATCAGTGTACAGAATTTGAAGCACACTCCAGGCTCTGAGCTGTCAGTACCGAGCCCAACAAGGGGTCTGAACTCATGAACCATGAGATCATGACCTGAACATAAGTCAGATGCTTAACTGACTGGGCCAAACTGGTGCCCAGAAACTGAATTTTAATGATCAGTGTACAGTGGAGAGAAATGGGATGGAATAGGATACTTTCTCATGGGATGGTAAGTTTTAATCTTAAATATAAACCTTAAGGGAACATATACACACAGAGGAAATTATTCTTGTGAACTTGCCATTAAATTTGTTATGTCTCAATATCAAGCAGGATAACTAAGAATCCATAGCCAAATCTATTCAACATTGGAGCTTGTATGGAAAGGAAACATCCATATACTTAATTTTATTTTAGGCAGAAATGAATTCACAGCAAGCATTTATGTTGCCTACCTATTTTATTTTTTTCAAAATTTTAAATAAAAATTACAGGTAACCATAACATTTTATTAGACTTTTGCTTACAAAGAATTGGAGGTTAAAAATATCACATGTAGTATAGTGATGGAATATAAGCCCTGGAATCCAGAGTTACTAGAATTTGGTTTGATTCACAGCTTCAAGTGATATTGGGCAAATCATTCTATAACTGTCCATCAATACCTTCATATGTTAAATTGTAGCACTTTCTATAGAAAATCACTATGGGGCTCATAATATAATAGTTGAATAGATAATAGTAATAGTTATAAGTAGATAATAGTTATAAACTATAAAGCAAATATGTTCCATTGCTTTTTTATAGTTACTGTAAGGTAACAGTGGATATGTAAGCAAAATAACTTTTGATAGCCAGAGAAATGAAACTTCTGAATTCTAGAACAATTAATTTTAGAGATATTTAGGACAATAAAATTTCAATTTCACTAAATTTACTCCACATTGAGAGGAAATATAATAGGCCCCGTTATGTTTTAAATTTTCAGAAAAAAAAAACAGTTTGAATAGCCTATTATCAGAGTTTTGTTCCAGTGGATTTTCTAGAAATTTTACAGTTGTGGGTTTTACATGTACGTTTATGTTCCGTTTTGAGTTACCATATTATGCGATGCAAGCTGTGGGTTGAAGTTCATTCCTCCACATATGAATATCCAGAGAGTTGAAACAACTATCTTCTCTCCACTGAATTGCTTTTGCACCTTTGTTGACAACTAGTGGTGCATATATGTGTGGGACTATTTGACTTCCCATTTTTTTCCATTGATCTGTTTATCTTTATACCCCTATTGCACTGTTTTGTTTATTGTAGCTTTAAAAAGACTTTAGGGAGGGTTAGTCTTCGAATTCTTTCAAACTTACTTGCTATTCTAGATTCTTTGCCTTTCTGTATATACTTTACAATTAGTTTGCCAATCTATACAAATTCATCTCTTCAATTTTTATCAGAATTAAGGTAAATTTGTAAGTCATTCTGGGGGTATCAAGCATCTTAAAAAATCTGAATCTTCTCACCCACTTAGGAGGCATATCTGTCTATCTAGATCTTTAATTTCTCTCAGCAGTCTTAAAGTTTTCAGATATCTCACATTTTTTGTCAGGTTCATTCTTAGGTATTCATGTTCTGATGCTATTGTAAATAGTATTGCTCTTTAAATTTCAACCATTTTGGAAACTGGTTGTATAGTTTCTTAAAATTTAAGCATACTTCTCTTATAGAATCTAGCTCTTTCCTGTCTAGGTGTTGACTCAAGACAAGTGAAAGCCTATATCCTAAAATGATTGTAGACAAATATTCACAATGGCTTTATCTGAAAGAGTCAAAAGCTGGAAATGACTCCAATAATTATCATAAAGTGAGTGACAAGCTGTGGTATGTAGTTACAATAAAATGATACTTAACAATTAAAAGGAATGAACTATTGAGCCATAACTAGAACACGAATGAATCCAGAGTTGCATGGAAGAACTCAAAAGCGAAGTCTACATTATTTCATATATAAAAGATGGTATAAAATACTTACTAATTTATAGTGAAATGAAGCAAATCATTGACTTGCAGGTGGCTGCCTTCATTTTGTGCTTGTAAGGTCTTTCTCTGTGCCTCTATGCATTCCAGGTATCTCAGTCATTCTGAATTAGAGCCTCACCTTTATGACTTCATTTAACTTTAACTCCCTTCTTAAAAGCTCTAACTCCAAACAGTCACCTTGGGTATTAGGTCTTCAACATGAATTTTTGGGACACACAATTCAGCCTGTAACATTCCACCCTCTGCATCACCCAACTTCTGTCTTTCTCTCCTGCAAAATACACTCACCCTCTTCCAATAGTCCCCAGATGATTAACTCCTTCCATTCCAGCATCAACTGTAAGTCTAAAGTCTAAATATCTAAATCAAGTAAGTGAGACTATTTGATCCTGAGGCATAATTTCTCTCTAGCTGTGTACCTGCAAAACTAAATGATTTATATGCTTCCAAAATACAATGGTGGGACTGGGATGGGGCAGGCCTTCCATTCCAAAAGAGAGAAACTGAAAAGAAAGGGAGACAAATCCCAAGCAAGTCAAAGCCTAACAAGGCAAATTCCATTAGAGTTTAAAGGATCAAGAATAATCCTCTGGTTAAATGCTCTATTTTTTGGGCCTGGTGGGGAGGCAGCATCAAGAGACATGGCCCTAGGCAGAAGTCCCACCCCCACAACTCTGGGCAGCAGCTTTATCCCTGAGGCACTGGAAAGTGGCAGCTTGGCTTGCTGAAAGCAAAGGGGAGACAGGTTCAGCCATAGAGCAGGTAACGGCCTTGCCCTTCTCCAACTCCAGGCCTGTACATTCTAGATGTTGGGTAGGAGTGGCAGACCTGCTGATTGCTGAGTCTCCTTCAAGGTCATTCTTTCCTTTTCTTGAAGGAGAATACACTTTCACAGCCAAATATTTACTGCCCTGTCCTGTAGGATCCAAAATGTCAAATAGCTTTCCATTTTGCCCATCTCTGTTCACTTCAATCCCAGTTTTCAGTGTTCCCACTGGTATAATGCCGTCTCTATACCTATTTTCTGCTGAGATGGTCCATAAGCCATATTCACGATCTCTTCATGAAATGATTTTCCAACCATATCCTTGCCTTTCTCTCCAGAACCTACTTTCACCTGAGAATTTTTCCAGTCTTCAAGTTCTGGTTCTTTTTTACTTAAAGAGTTACTTAAATTTCTGTCTCACATTTCATGTATTAAGGAGAAACCAGACAACACCTTAAACACCTTGCTTAGAAATATCCTTAACTTGGGGTGCCTGGTAATTCAGTCAGTTAAGCATCAGACTTGATTTTGGCTTCAGGTCATGATCTCTCGGTTCAGTGCATGGGGTCAAGCCCCACATCAGGCTCCACGCTGATAGCACAGAGCTTGCTTGGAAGACTCTTTCTCCCTCTCTCCCTTCCCTCCCCTTCTCTCTCTCTCTCTCTCTCTCTTTCCTCTCCTCCCTCTCTCTCAAAATAAACTGTAAAAATATATATGTATACTTTTAATTTTTTGGATATTTAGTTGAGAATATCAGATATGTTACTTCTAACTTCTACTTTCCACAGAACACTAGAGAACAATCCAGCCAAGTTTTTTGCCACTTTATAACAGGATTGGCTTCCCTCCAGTTGCCAATAACTTGTTTCACATTTCCATCTGAGACCTCACCAGCATCACCCTTAATATCCATATTCCTACCAATAATATCTTTTAGTGAATCTAGGTGTTTGACAACATAAACCTCAAAATTCTTTCAACTTCTACCCATTGTGCACCTCCAAAGTCACTTTGACATTTGTTTGGGTATTGTTACAGCAGTATCCCACTTTTTGTTACCAAAATCTGTGTTAAGGTTTCTCCAGAGAGAACCAACAAGGGGTGTGTGTGTGTGTGTGTGTGTGTATAAAGGGATTTATTAAAAAATAGTTGCATGTGATTTTAGAGTTTGGAAAGTACAAAATGTGAATTTTAGGCCCTCAGACTCAAGACCCAGAAGATCCAGTGGTAAAGATGGAAACTTAATGTAGTCCATTAAATTCCTTTTTGCTTGGGAGGCTGATTTGTTCTATTAGGGCTTTCACTTGATTGGATGAGTCCCATCTACATTATAGAGATCGATCCGCTTTACCCAAAATTCACCAATTCAGATGCTAACTTCACCCAAAAACACCACCCTCCAAGTTGATGCACAAAATTACCATATCAAGTTTGCATTATGTTCATTTTATCGGTCGTGGTGTTAGTTTTATGGGTGCATATGAATGTTATAACTTACCCAACTGTATACTTGAAATAGCTGTAGTTTTTTCTATATCAAATATACTTCAATGAAACTATTACAATATTAGTGAGAAACAAATGATAGGGCTATGATACATGCATATATGAAATCATAGTTTATTGATCAAGATCTATTAGGTGATTTTTTTTTTTTAAAAAAAAGGAGTTAATAAAGCACCTTGTTGGCAAGCCAAGTTAGAAACAGGTGTTTAATAAAAGCCCCTACAAGAAAAGTTAGTAAGTTTGCATCTAACCTGGTATTTGCTTTTTATTGAATGATAATATCTTATTAAAAGAAACATCTGAAATCCAATCAAATAAGAAAAAATATTACTGGCTCATAGCTATGGATCTATTTTAATTAAATGTGTGTGTTCCTGTACTATATTAATCTAAAGCTTTGAAAAATTGTGTTTTTTCTGTGGCTAACTGAATTATTTCTATTCAATTTGCACCACTGATAGTTTTCCATGATAACTTTTTAACAAGAGGTAGTAAGATTGATAGAGAATCTAACATCAGATACCATAGATCAACACAGAATGCAAAGTAGAGTTGGTGAACATCTTTGAGGATTATTTTAAAAATGTGCAACTGGCTGCTTCTCCCAAATTGTTTTACAGAGGAGCTTCACCTGCTGTTTATCACTTAATATAGCAATACATCACCCAACTGTTAGTAAGTCTTTAATTGGTATGAACTGGTTACTTAACCAAATGGCAGATCTGAATTGTGTAGTGTGATCACTAATGAATATGCCTTGATGTTTATTTCTTCTTGATGAAGAATTCAATTGGTAAATAAAAGTAATTTAGGAAAACAATTCATAGTTTGGAGAGCTCTCTGCATCTGACTTCAAACAATAAACAAGATTTCTTACACATACTTTAATTTTTCTTTTGAATAGTCTTTTTATAGTTCTAACATATCACTTTATGCTTCTTAGTATTTCAGTCACCCACCTACTTAGAAAGGATATAACCATTCTTTATAAACAGAAGGTATTCATGTAGAAGAACAAATCATGTGAATTAGGTATGTGTCTTATTAATAAATGCAGCATACGACACCCCCTTCTTCTGTAGGTACTACCTACTTTGCTTTTTAAATGTCATCCATATTTATCAGACCGTATGGTTCTTGACATTTAGATTTTTTTAAATCAAATTGTAGCTGAAGCTTTGACAACGAGAGCTAATTATCAAGAGTATGAAAGTAACCACTTTTTTTTCAAGCAGCAAGCTACAGTAAATGTGTGAATTATCATTCATTTGTGATACTCTGTAGTTGAGAACTTTTACTATCATAATGTGGTTAAGGCACTTACTAGTTCTTAGAAGTTTCTGTGGAAAGTCGCAGGAGTTAAGTTGAATTTATTCAACCAGTTATTTTGTCAATCTTTCCAAGTCATCTATGTACATCATTTTGAGAAATTGTTGTGAAAATCTTCCACAAAACAAGTCTACTTTGAAAGATGAATTAAATAGATAATTATTTCCCTATGAAAAAGTGCATTAAAACAAATGTTATAATGTCTATTCATTAATCAAATTAGTCTTTAAAAGCCACATTTCTAAATGGATTAATGATTAGTCAACATTTTATAAACTTTAATACTTCTGTTTTTTAAAAGTATTTATTATTTTTGAGAGAGACAGAGCATGAGCAGGGAAAGGAGAGAGAGAGGAGACACAGAATCTGAAGCAGGGTCCAGGTTCCAGACTCTGAGATGTCATCACAGAGCCCAACGCGGGGCTTGAACTCAGGAGCCGTGAGATCACGACCTGAGCCAAAGTGGGTTGGTTAAATGACTGAGCCACCCAGGCACCCCTAAACTTTAATATGTCTACTAGATATGTTTACAAATTATCAGCAGTAATAAAATTGTTGTCCTGCTCTTACACCAGTTATGAAAATATGTATCAACCAGCCTATGTTAATAAACCTCAGGAACCATTATGTGTGTGGAGAAAATATTTACTAGGAAATGTCTAATAAAAGGAGTGAATTTACCAAGAATTGTGAAGGATCTTAGATTTTTACCCTCCATTAAGGTGACAAGTTAGCCTGCCACAATTTTAAAAGTGCTAATATAAGACCCAAGACTTCTGAATCAGTGACTAAAAACGGTTTATTTCTCAACGATAATACAGTTTGTGTTGGTTTTCTGAGCCTCAATTCTCACAGGGTAATATACAAAGGACCAACTGATACTTGAATATGCAGTACGTTGCATTATAGGAGAAGAATCCTAAGCTTGGGGGACCCAGATACTTCATAATGGGCAGTAAGTGTACGGACCTTTGTTCTGGAAAGAAAGAGTATCTTTATCTTTTAAGATTGTTGACTACTATGGAAAATACATTCAAGAAAAAAAAGACAATGCCTCTGATCTCGAGACATGTAAAAACCTCAAAAGCCTGTGAAGAACTATCTCCCAGAGGTATTTTCTTGTGTATGTATCTTTAAATAGTAAACTTCTCTAATGGATACTGATCATGTGACTGATGCAAAAAATATACATATTAAGCCTTAGTATATTGAAGCCTCTGGGATTAAACTAATTTATCAATTCACTTAACATAATGTAGGTGTTATAGGTAAAAATCATCATATTCCTAGATCAAGAGAAAGTTTATTCTGAATAGTACATAAACTAGTAATTGTTCCTTAATTTAATATTTAGAGATTTTTATCACAAATTTCCTTCCTTAAAAAATCCAGTTAGGGAGTCTGGATGGCTCAGTCAGTTAAGGGTCTGACTTCAGCTCAGATCATGATTTCACAGCTTATGGGTTCAAGCCCCATATTAGGCTCTGTGTTGACAGCTCTGATAGCTCAGAACCTGGATCCTGCTTCAGCTTCTGTGTTTCCCTCTTTCTTTGTCCCTCCCCACTTACACTCTGTCTCTCTTTCTCAAAATAAACATTAAAATTTTTTTATTCAGTTAACTTCTTTGTTATTAAAGTTGTTATTAATGCAAATTTTCGTGTTAGGAATACTAAAACTTGAGGATTGAAAGTGGTCAGCTATATTTAAAACAATGGATAAAGAAACAAAAAATCCACAACCATCTGTCTCTTGTTAATGAACAACTCTTCTTAAAGGGTCTGCTGGAAACCTTTTAGCTGATTAAAATATCTTAAATGGGAATCTTCAGAGGAACATTTTAGTAATTTTAAAATAATTCTGACCAGCAGCTATGCACTAAGAAAATATGTAGCTGCAAAGGAATTATACTAAAACCAAGCATATGTTAATATAAACAACATGTGAAATGGGGCACCTGGGTGGCTCAGTCAGTTAAGCGTCCAACTTCAGCTCAGGTCATGATCTCACGTTCGTGGGTTCAAGTCCTGTGTAGGGCTCTATGCAGACAGCTCAGAGCCTGGAGCCTGCTTTGGATTCTGTGTCTCCCTGTCTCTCTGCCCCTCCCCCTTTCATGCTCTCTCTCTGTCTCAAAAATAAATATATTTTTAAAAAAGATGTGAAGAAAAGCTAGACAATGGTATGAAAATCAGAGCCTGAAAATGGCCAATATTTGGTATTTTGGGCTGCTCCTTGAGTATGATTTAATACTGTACTATGGAAGGACCAGTTAGCCCTTTTCGAAGTCCAGGATCTTCTGTTTTTAAACTACAGATGTGTTTGTTGTCCTAATTTTTTTTGCCCTAACGTTCAGTATTCTCCTGCTTTATTCTTGCCTATAAAATAGGGGACCCATCGGTAAGAACCATCAGGAATATCAGCACTGAGATAGAGAGCCATTATTAGGAAGTTGTATCTAAGCCAAGCACATTGCTGAATATGCTGGGTATCAGTGAGAACAACTCACCATGGGATGCCTGGTCAAAGCCATTGCCCAATAACTGCAGTCTTTTTCTAATGGACTTTAATCAGTTGGATACTCTCTTGTAATGTTCAATGAGCTAGGCACAAAGATTTAAATAAGGAGACTCTTGATTCTTTTCCCCAGTGTATATTCTCACCTCCCTTGTCATAGATTAAGTGCTCATAGAAGGCAGATTTACTTCCGAGCCTCTGTTCTAAGCATCTATGTGTCTGTTTTTGTGCCAGTACTATACTGTTTTGATTACTGCAGCTATATAGTGTTATCTTGCAATCTGGGATTGTGATACTTACAGCTTTGTTCTCAAGAAAGGATTGATCCTGAGGGTAATGAACATGATATGGTCCTTTGAGTGGTTATTTAGCCTGAATCAAATTACGACTTTTTATTTGTTTTCCTTGAGGCTAATGCACATTGAAGTTATGGGAACTATGAATAGGATCCAGTGACCACACAACAGCTGAGATAGCTTCCGATACATGCTCACTTCTCTTTACCCTAAGAGGATACCTCATTACCTAACATACTGAGAGTAGATCATCTCTCCAAGGAAGAAGAGTTTCTCTGATATTACAAACATAGGATTAATTATGACTTATATACATAGTTTACTATATGGTTAATTTAATATTACACAAAACATTGGTTACCCTATATAACATAACATCTATTGTAATTTCCAAAACCTCCTTTGTAGGAATTATTGTTAACTGTTACTTGTGATTAAAGTAAATTACATCCATGTCAAACTTCTAGCATTCAAATTCTTTATCAATATATTTTCTCCAGAAACACACTTAATATTAGTTTGAGAGGATTCTGTCTCTAGATCAGAAACTATTCAAAATCTTATTTTAATTAGGGAAGCCTTAGAGATTGAATTTATATAACTCTAGGTAACTATTTTTAATTGTTTTTAATTGTCCAAAAAGTAAGACTAATTTTCCCTTTTCAATAGTTTTCAAAATGTCAGTTCCAAAATCCTTTTCCACATTCACCCCCTTAAAAGTTTGTTTGACATTCCACATAACATTATAACTTTCTGGGTTTTCTTCTCTTGGAAAACTTTGCTTATATTTACAAAATCACTGCAGGAGACCTCTTTCTCTCTAAATTTGGGATGTAGTTACGCAGCTGCAGTCCACAGGGCCGAAGGTAGAGTGGAGGGTGGTTTGTTTTGTTTTGTTTTGTTTTGTGTTTTTTTGTTTTTGTTTTTTTACCTCTTCTCTCAACATTTTTCAGGAAGAATAATCTCATGGAGGTCCAACATAAATTCTTACTACGTACACAAAACTCTGATTTCCTGTGAATCCCTCCATTTTACATTTTTTCTAGTTTGCACTATCCTCACCCTCATAGCACTGTTTTTAATGTTTAATTATTTGAGGATCTTTGGTATATAGCTTCTAATTTTTTTAAGTTAGTACATTAAAATAACATTTTGCTGTACAACTTTTTTGTAGATATCAGGGAAAGTAGGGAAAATAAGAACAAATCTACCAATTATAAAAATTACTTTGCTATTTAAGATAAAATTTAAGGTATAATTTTAACATTAGCACTATATGTACTTGATACTTCTCAACCTAAGATCAGCTAATGCACATTTCTTACATGTTTTTACCCTTGATCTATTGTGGTAATTTTAGTATTTTTTTTCTAATCATCTGTTAAAAATAAAAAGGGAGTAATATATCTTAATGGAAACCTAGGCTCAAGAATGAGACAAATTGAACTCAAAACTTGATTCTCACATCATTATGTGTGCAAACTTGGGAAAGACATCATATCTCTCAAGTCTCAGTTTCAACATCAGTAAGTTAGGACAATAATACCTAATATGCATAAATTTTGAGATGTCATTATGGGAAACAATACTAAGTGCGTTCTTTGCTCTCAATAAGGAGTTAAGAAATGAAATTTGATAGGAGAATGGAATTTGTCCTATTCCCTAGCATACTGCATATTCTTTTTTTTTGACATTTGGTAATCAGTCTTTTAAGAACCCAAATTATCCTTACTATAAAAGAATATATCATTATTTCACCCACGCTTTTTTTTTCTGTCATGTTAATATTATTCATACTTTAAGTTTCCATAATTCACTCTTCCTTTTCAGTTGAATCTCAGGGTGTACGTGTGTGTACATGCACAAAAAAATAAAGTCTCTGGGTAAAAGGCATAGCAAATGAAAAGTCATTTTCTCTGGGAAATAGGGCAGCTAGGGGAAGAGATGCAGTTATTGTGACCATATGTAATTCTGTATAATATATATACTTTATAATATGACATTTGGGCTTAATAGTATGTCATACTTTACTATTAAAGTGATATTCAACCTAAGAGGAAATGCTGGCTTTGTTTGCCTTAACTCTTTGGCTTTGAAAATGTTGAATTTCCTAACAATGTAAACTACCTTTAAATTCATGCAGTGATCATCCTTGCTATCTCTATAGCCTTTCCATTATCTATCAATCTTTTAATTTTTTTAATGTTTTACTTATTTCTGAGAGAGAGAGAGAGGGAGAGAGAGAGAGTGCGCGAGCGTGAGCAGGGGCAGGTCAGAGAGAGAGGGAGACACAGAATCTGAAAGAGGCTCCAGGCTCTGAGCTGGCAGTCAGCACAGAGCCTGATGTGGGGCTCAAACCCACGAACCATGAGATCATGACCTGAGCTGAAGTTGGATGCTTAACTGACTAAGCCACCCAGGCACCCCCATCTAGCAATCTTTTAAATCAGGAGACAAAATCATGTTACTTTATTCTATTGTGCCTCTTGATGTTCAGTTGAAACACTAATTTTAAACTTCTCACCAGAAATACTGTTACTTAAAAAAGAAAAAAAAAAAAACCACATGATACTCTGTAGTGGATACTGAAGTTTAGCGTAGTAATAAGTATTCTATAGCAATAATTTCCTTTATTTAGCTTGTATGTGGTCATAAACAAGGAATTGATTCTATACAAGCCTACTTGTATAGTTCCTTTGGGTCCAGAGAAGCATTGTAAAGTAGCTACTATAGTAAAAAAAAAAAAAAAAAGATTTCATATGCAGTCTGTGTCTCATAAGATATTGCAGTTTTGTAATCTCCAAGGAGCCTTTAAAAAGTAGATTTTCTTTATGGCGGGCTTACTATGCAATTCTTTTTTGATAAGAGTTTTTTTTTTTTTTTCCAAATCTTTCAAAGGCAACAACACCTGAGTTCACAAAAAGAGTTATGGTTATTCTTATGTAATTTTTATAGACAATAAGCTTTTTATTCTCATTTTATGACTCAATGATAGATGTTCAAAGTAAGACTGCTAGGTAGCCCATATGCAGTTTTAAATCATGGCAGATGTTCCAAATATCAGAATTTATGATAATTTCTGAAGTAGAAGAAAAAGAGCCACAACCTTTAACTCCCACTCTAGCCTTCTGTCCATCCTGTCAAGACCGCAGTGAGACCTAGGGCTAATGAAGTAACATTTCAACAGTATGGATCTTCTGCTGATAGGTATCATAATACTTTTTAAATATATTTAAATATCAAGGTATATTGATAGAAAGTAAAAAAAATACACTACACATTAATTTTGTTCGGATTTTTAAAATTATAAAGTAACTTTATAAAAGTTTAAAAAGTTTATAAAAATGTTTAAGAAAATCTTTGCACACAAGTGAAAAAAACGTCACGTAATATAGATGAACATGACAGACAGATGAACATGTCTGTCTTAATAGGTATAAAGTAGAAGAAATAGCCACAAATTGCCAACACTACATTAAATTAATATCATGTAATAGGTTATATATTTGATATTGAACAATTCAGTTTTTTAAAACTGTGTTGATTCACCTGATTCCTTTACATGTTATTTTTTATTTAAATATAATTAACATATATTAGTCTCAGGTACACAACATAATGATTTAACAATTCTATACAGTGTTCACCATGGCAAGTGTAGACATCTGTCACCAGTGTTGTTACAAACTTATTGACTATATTCGCTATGCTGTACTTTTCATCTCTGTGACTTATTTATTTTATAACTAGAAGTCTGTACCTCTTAAATTCATTTACCTAGTTACCCTCTTCCCTCACTCACCTCTCCTCTGGCAATCCCAGTTTGTTCAATCTGGATTTTTGTCTGTTTATTCATTTATTTCATTTTTAGATTCCACATATGACTGAAACCATACAACATTTTTCCTTTCTGACTTATTTCACTTTGCGTTATACTCTCTAGGTCCATCCATGTTGCTGCAAATGGCAAGATCTCAATCTTTTTTATGGTTGGGTAATAATAAAACCATAATGAGATATCACCTTATATCTGTCAGAATGGCTAAACTCAAAGCGATAAGAAATAACAGCTGTTGGTGAGGATGTAGAAAAAATGGAATCCTGCTCTGCACCATTGATGGGAATGCAATTGGTACAAGTACTGTGGAAAACCATATGGAACTTCCTCAAAAATTAAAATTAAAAATACCGTATGATCTAGTAATTCCACTACTGTGGATTTTCTCAAAGAAAAAATTCAAAAAGAAGTACACATCCCTATGCTTACTGCAGCATTACTTAAAATAGTAAAGATATGGAGGTAATCCCATTGTTCCTTGATAGATAAATGGATAAAGAATATGTAATATGTATATATATTATACACACACACACACACACACACACACACACACACACAGTAGAATGAAACACCTGATTCTTACCTGATATGTTAAGAACTCTAACATCTATAGTTATTCATATACTTCCCATACTCTTTCTTGTCTTTAGTTCCATAATTCTGCTTCACCTCCACATTTCTGAGAACCTAATAGTGCCATATTCTAGTTAATGCTCTATTCGATCTCTGAAATAATCTTGACAACCCAGGGATTTCTGATGTTGCTGAAAATAATTCATCTCTCTGTGATAAATATGTAATTTAATTAGGAGTAAGAGAATAAGTCCAAAGGGGAAGGATTTGAATTTCAGGGTGAAAATGATTTTATTCTGATTCTAAGACTATCTTTGGTTGAAAAAAAATAGAGACAATACAATAAAAGATCCAGTTGGTTACATAAATGACCCCATCATTTAATTTGATTTTTATTTTGCTTTCAAGCGTTAAATCAAATAATTAAGCCTGAATGCAAAGTTTAAGCTGATCCACTAATGCTGTATATTCATTACAATAATCATTATATATATCTTTACTCTGGATGTAAAACTAGGTAATTTCTTCTCCAGCTTAATGGGAATATTTAGTATATAGTTTATGAATGATCATTACTCATGGAAAAAGTCTATTTGGTGAAACTGAGCAGCTTCCCAGAGTGGTACTATTAATGGTACCATCTCATCTCAAAAAAAAAAAAAGAAAAAAAAGTTGATTGGCCTGTTATTGTATTTTTCCAACAAAATTAACTGGTGTAGCCACTTAAATTTCTGGAGAGTTTTCATTTTTGAAGGTAAAATATTCTCTGAGCTGCCAAAGTTCATTTTTATGCCAAGACCATAAAGTGCTAAATTAAATGCCATTCTCATTTTAAACAATTTAGAAGAAAAGCCAGCTCTTACTGAGTAAATTAAACAAAACACTCTGACATCAGAGGATTGCTGAGGAAAAAGGCCAAACAAAAGTATGTGCAATGTTAGTCAGCAAATCCGTGAAAAGCCCTGACCAAAGACAAAAACATATTGTAGTATTTTAATATATTGTTGGGATTTCTTCAATTTACATAAAATGGATTAAAAATGGTTGGAAGTATAGTTTTTGTTCAAAAGCTTATCTACAAAAGCAGCCAATAGAAGACTTAAACATCTTTGTAAACTTACCTTTCCACTAACCTTCATGATTGTACGGACCCAGGCTACTCAAGGAGATTGTAGTTCATAGAATCCCTGGATGTGGCTTGATTCTGCAGAACAGAGATGTCCTAGCACAGCTATTCATCAAACAGTCCACTTTGCCTGGACTCACAACAGGTGTCCATGGCAATGCAATTAGCACAGTGTCCTTCGAAATAAAGGAATGAAGAAGCAGGCTATGTTGCTTCAACACTTTTGCACTATACAGACTCTCTCTCTCTCTCTCTCTCTCTCTCTCTGTCATCTCATATCTGAGAATCAATGCATAAAACGAAAGTAGCCAATGGATAGCCTCAAAAAATGTACAATTATCCTGGAATCATTAATCAGTCTTGACATGACTCTTAACCGTGCACTTAGTGGTACTGAATTTCAGACCCAAAGAATGCGATTTGAGGGAAATGGATGAAGAGACATGCTATCATCCATACCCTAAATTCTCAAAAAAAATTTAACCTCCTATTAAATAGTCATCAAGTAGTAATTTATTTTGTTCCAGGGAGGATATTATAATTACCAATCATAAAAGGCTTTCATCCCTTGCCTCATTTGCAGATCACCATTTTCCTCTTTATAGAACATGGTCTGTAAAATTTTTTAATGGTCTTAGAGACAGCACTGAATAGCAGAAATTTCAGTGAAATGCAGAATGAGAAGTCTAGATACCTGTTCTGGCTCTGATACTCACAGGTGCTATAATCTTTTACAAGCACTTAATCCCTTTTGGCCTCTCTTCTCATTTGAAAAAGAAGCAGGTCAAACCAGATAGTTTCTATTACTTTTTCCATTTCTACTTCCAGATCATATTTTTTTAATTATCTCCGATATAGGGGGATAGCATTTGTCTGTCATTTACTTTATGGTCTCTCGTCTCCAAACCCACCCTTGAAACCCTTGCTCTATGATGTTCAGGGATAGGGCTCTGCAAGACCCCCCCTTTTTTTTTTTTTTTTTTTTTTTGCCACCTGGTTTTCTGTTGGATTGTCTCAAGAGGAAGAACTGGAAGAAGACAGTGAGGCTAAAGGGAAGATATGGGATTTGCTTCTTTCTGTTTTTTGGAACATTTGTGTTTTGGAAATTGGAATCAATGCTATGGGAAAATAGAATTGCTAAACCTCACTGATAAACAAAAAACAAACAAAAAGAAGCAATCCCATATCCTTCCTTTAGCCTCACAGTCTTCTTCCAGTTCCTCCTCTTGAGACAATCCAACAGAAAACCAGGTGGCAAAAAAAATAAATAAATATTTTTTAAAATTTTTTATTTTTTTTGAAAATTTGCAATACATTTATAAATATTTATGTTTATTTCATCATTTTATTTTATTTTATTGTTTGAAACATTTTAATTTATTGTTTAATTTACATCTGAGTTAGTTAACATATGGTGCAAAATGATTTCAGGAGTAGGCTCCTTAATGCCCCTCACCCATTTAGACCATCCCCCTCCCACAACCCCTCCAGCAACCCTCTGTTTGTTCTGCATATTTAAGAGTCTTTTATGTTTTGTCCTCCTCCCTGTTTACCTCAAAACACACTTAAAAGAGGCAAGGCATGAAAGACCATAGCACATCATTTTGAAGAGTGTGGATTCTGGAAGAACCTTCATGTGTTTGGACCTGGGCTTCAACAGTTCCTGTGTATTAATTTTCTTACAGCTGAGTTCCCTCATATGGTTGGACTTGGGAAAATACATAAGATATTTAAAACAGTGTCTGGCACTGAGTTAACAACACTAAATGTTTGTTATTACTGTTACCTAAATAATAATTCTGAGCCATTCAAATTTAGGGAAACTTTATGAAGTATCAATGTCCAACACATGAGAGTAGGAGAGTATGTCCAACAATCCCGAGTGTGTTTGCCCTTTGGGTAATCATTCAATACATCCTCGTTTTGTCTGTCTCTACAATATAATCCACCCACGGTGGTGGTTGAATTATGGCAAAGTGGTGTAAACAGCCCAATTTTTACCATAAGCATGGATAATATGAAGTAGTATGACTTTTCAATCTTCTAAGGGCTTTTAAATAAAAATACAGCTTTTGTTTATTTTTGAGAGAGAGAGAGAGCATGTGCAAGAGGGGAGGGTCAGAGAGTGTGAGACACAGAATCTGAAGCAGGCTCCAGGCTCTGAGCCATCGTCACAGAGCCTGACATGGGGCTTGAACTCACAAACTGCATGAACTGTAAGATCGTGAGCTGAGCCAAAGTCAGACACTCAACCAACTGAGTTACCCAGGTCCCACCCAACCTCTTTTAAAACTCCTACTTCTTTTTCATCCTTCTATGTTTAGCCATGTATTTTCCCTTATTGTACTTTCCTCATTGTACTTTCCAATGTTCTGTCTGGACCTAGACTGGTACTTAGAGCATAGTACAATGGATAGAGCCATAGGTTTCCAGAGGACAGGAGCCATGTCTATCTTTATCTCATTCAGGGCTGCACTCATGGTCTGAAACAGAGTAAGCTCTCAATACATTCTGAGTAAAGAGAGACTTTTAAAGACAGGTGACCTTCATTCAAACCCTAGCCTTACCACTTAAAAGTTCTGTCATCCAGGGAAAAGTTCATAACATTTTTGACCCTTCATTACATATTCTAAAGAATAGGACACGAGAAACTGTGTTTAGTAATTCCTGGTTACTGCAAAAACTGGCTTAAAGAATTGGGTTTTTCTTGCACACCTTAGTGTCCCCAACATCCAGCTCATGGTTGGTATTCAAAAACTTGTGTTGAATGAAAGGGTGAAATTTGTATGTCATTTTAAAAAGTTAACCAGAATATGGGAGATAATTTAAAAATTTTGGCTATGTCCTCTTACCATTTTTTAAGAGTATTTCCCAAAGAATAAAAGGTATGTGGGTAAGGACCAAATTTTCCCCAGCTCTGTGTTCTTCATGAATAGCATCACACCTGGGTACATCAATGTTAATGAACTGTTGAATGAAGACTATTGCTAATAGTTCTCAACCGCAATAAGTGCCACTTCTTGATCCTGGTTGCAATCATCTCCTTTTTCATTATGCTGGCTGCTCTGTGTATGATACGGCAAACTTATATATAGGAGATTAGCTGACAGTGTTCAAAACCAATTTCCACAAATTACTAGCTGTTAACCACTCTGTTCCACAGCTTTTCTCATATGTGAAAGGGACTCTTACAATTTCCAACCTCATAGAGTTGTTTTGAGGATTAAATAAATTAATACATCAAAAGCTTTTAGAACATCCCCTAATATATAATAATCACTCAGTAATACGAGCTATTGTTCTAGAGCTATTTCAGAGCTGCTAAAGTCTGACATTTGAAATAGGTAAAGTATAGATTATAAATAAGCTAATAACTAGGTATATTCCAAAACAATAGATCTTTAGATCTTAAATTAGATTGATAATCAGTTTTTATGAGTAAAAATTTACTTATCAAAGGATGGTGATGGGATAAAACATAACCTTAGCAATATTAGATTTGAATGAAACCCTGGAGAATAGGACAGAGTGTGCAAACCCAAGAAGAAAAAATAGGGAATTAAAATTCTCATTTTGCTATATTTTAGATAAATACATGATAAAATTTTGGGGGAATACTATCAGTGCTGTCCCTGAACTCTGTTAATTATTTCATGGATATATACTCATAATTATTTTTTAGTGCTCACTAGTGCCATTAAGTTTTGCTGGTGCACACCCAAAATTGTATCATAATCCAACAGAAATCCACACCTGAAACCTGGCAGCCTTCTACCCCTCTCAGCTTGTATATCTATCTGGTCCCTAAGGGTTAAACAAATGAACCAAAGATGCTGTCTGTGCATTGGCCCCTAGATTCTGTATTTCTTCACTGCAGGCTGAGACTTGTTACTTCCAAAGCCTGCTAGCACCAAACTCAAATCTTCACACATCTGATTATTTTTAAAAGAGTCTGACCAAGCAGTTTTTAGCCACTTAGAGCCTACATGCTCTATATATTCCCTAAACCTCACCCTACGTCTGCTGGCCATTGATAAAATAGACCTTTATAGTTCAAAGATCCCAAGCGGCTAAAGTCCTTTAGAATTCTCTAAATCAGACTTTACTACTGAGTTGATGAGAGACCTCACCCGTACACATAAGCCCTCTTGGATTTCCATCTTACTTGAGAGGTTGCTTGCTCTCCTCACCTTCTAGATGGTGGCATCTGAGTCTTAGAAGCATCTGGTTGTTCTTGTGCTGGGAGGAGCTCCCTCTTGCATGTGACTCTGCCCACATGTATTGTTGCATATTACTGCATCTCACAGTCCTATCGTTTTCCGTAATCAGCCCTCAAATCTTAATCTCTCTCTCTCTCTCTCTCTCTCTCTCTCTCTCTCTCTCTCTCACTCTCTCTCTCACTCTCTTTAACTTTCTAGGATTCACCCTTCAGTTTTTACCCTGGCCACAGTGCTATTGTTTAAGACTCATCATCTTTAGCCTCACCTTTCAAAAGAGGCTTGGAACTGGTTTCTCCACATTACTTTCATCCTCCATATAATTTTAGAATGACCTTCTCAAACATAAACCTGATCATATTATGTACTTCTTAAAGCCTTTTATTAGCTGACTATAATACTGTGCCTTTTTTGAATTGAGCACTGAAAATGTCTAATTCTAAACTTCTAAAGTAAATGTCTGCATATAAATTACTAAATTATAAATTAAAATACAAAAATTTTAAATGATGTGATAAAATACGAATGACCATTAAAAGAGGCAAATTATTGTTAGTCTGTGGTAAGTAAAAAGACCTCCAAGAAATCTTCAAAATGATTCTAAAATAATATATTGGTTTTAAAATTATGTATATTACAGTGATTTTTCAAATAGGGGTCTGTTATTTCTGTGTTCATGAAGAGGATTGTCGCTCATTTATAAAAGGGCTCAAAAGGCACAGGATTTTACAAGGTAGCAGAAAAAAAATGGCAGTCTATCTTCCAAATGTGCAAATTTACATGCTCATTCTAGCAAAGTTACTGGAGTTAGGTTGGATTCATTTGCCATTTAAGAATTCATAAATTAATCATAAAAATCTAGAAAAATTATTTTGTGAAATTAATTCTCTTTTACCAGATGATAATTTTCTAACATCTAGAATGTTATATATGTTACAAAGGTCAAATTCCAAAGCTGTCCTACAATAATCATCCATCTCTTTAACATCCAATTTCTGATTTTGTATTCTAAACCAAGCACTACACTTGGTGTTACTAGAAAGACAAATAGAAGAGATTCTGATCTATAGCAGATTATATTTATGGGAGAAAAAACATAACAAATACTGTGATGAAGTGAAAATGCCTATAGGGAGTTTTGTTTATAGAAGACACAGGTATGGTTTAAAGGAGTCCACCCCCTTCTAGTGACTGGAGAGAAAGGTTGTAAAGAAGAAATTTTTGGCCCAAACCTTACAGGAAAATTATTTAAGACAATTTGATTGGAAAGCAGCTGCCAACTAAAGACTAGCCTGTCCCAGGAACTTAATTCTTAAATAACTTGACAACTAGTGAAAAGTATTGTCTCTAATAGATGTTTACCATTTTATTTCTCCATAAAGCAGTATGTAAAATTCTCACAATTTTTAACTTAAAGGAGAAATATGTGCACTGTAGGGGAGAAAATATGATAGAAATCACCCGTGTTTCCATTTCCTCATGAGTCAAATAGAAATGCAAAGCCATATACAACATAAGGTAACGGAAAGGATTATTCCCTATGCAAAGGGCTTAGAAGAGTACCGGCCACACAGTAAACTCTAGTTAAAATTATTTGTTATAATTATCACCAACATTCTTCTCATAGTTCCAGTATTTGGAATGACTCTTTAAAAGGGACAACATAGACTGACTGTATTTTTTTGTCTTCTGTTACTTCTATTATATTTCTTCTTAATGTAGAAGTTAATAGTACTTCACTAATTAACTTCACTAACTATAATTAACTATTAATTATAGTACTTCACTATAGGATATATGATGAAATGATTTTATTTTCAACACATTACTTAAAGGTTAGTTTAAGGTGGTCTGAGATGATTTGCATCCAACTGATAACATCTTGAATGAAGGGTCAGAGATGGCATTGGGGAATAAGTCGCTCCTATGATCTCTAGCCCTAAAAGTATGTAGAGTCAGAAGGAAAACATGGTTTGAGATGTATTAAGCAAGGGTCACCTGACTGAGTCAGTTGGTAGAGCACTTGGCTCTTGATCTTGGTTGAGGTCATGAGTTCTAGCCCCACATTGGGCATAGAGTTTACTTTAAAAAAAAAAAAAAAGGTACTGAGCCAGAAGCTAGTCTGTGAAAAGCCCTTCCAATCTTAAATCTCCTGCATGAGAAAAACCCGACAAATGTTTCCTCAAGTTAGATGAGGATTCTAAAGATCTATGTAATAGTGACAACAATGGGTTGTAAATCTAAAACATTTATTTCTAAACTATGAATTTAAAAAATCAATCTACTCTGGTAGGAGTAAACTGTTTTTTAGTTTTCTTTTAATCTCTCTATAGAAAGTGATTTACAAAATTGCTATCATAAGAAGAAGCAATCAAGAAGTTTGCAGTGAAAATTTGTAGCGAATAGTATTATAAAGGTAGTGTTGTTTAATGAATGTGAATATTGCTTTATGTCCTCATTTTTCTGATCTTTGCAGTCCTAATCAGCTTTTAACAAGTTGTACTTTATTTCAATTCCTTTTCTCTCTCTCAAATAACCATGTTGCACCAATTTTCCTCACAGTTTCATATTTTTTAAATAAAAAAGTACACTTCAAATTGTCTGAGTCCTAGGTCTCTCTGCCTGAATGCTGTTTTTACATCTGATTTACAGAAGAGGAAGCTGAGGCACAGATCCAAGAGCCACATGGTTAGTAAGTGACAAGGCAGGATTACTGCTATGAAGTGATAAATGTGATGAGAAATGAAAGAATAACAACTGTGAATAAGGAACCCAGGGAAAACAGATCCAATGTTCAATAATTGGAAAAAATTAAAAGAACAAATAATTCAATTACATGAGTTTAAGGCCAGAGAGGCATGTCTTTGTGTCCTGAACAGGTTGATGGAGGAGCAGAGACCAGCAGAAGTTTGCAGACTGAGTGAGGAGGTGCGAGGTGCTCTGAGGACACTTTGGGAGGAGGTGGGGAAGCAAAGCCAGGAAAGGGAGGCAAAAAGAGGGAATAAGAGCAAGATGCGGATGAAGAAAAAAGTGAGAGAAAATAAAGCTTTTGGTTTGACTGAACAATCTGCTAGGGTTTTGCCTCCAAAGAATAGACGCCTACATGCAAGTTTGTTTTTGAGTAATGTTGTGTGAGGAACATATGTGAAGCATCTAGTGAAAATTTAATATTTGGCTCTCTTAATGTTACTTCACAGTTAAAAATAAATATATAAAATAAATAAACTTGAATACAAGAAAGATGAAATAAAAAGGAGTTATCCCAGGTCTAAGTAAAAATTGCATAAGATTATTCAAAATTTTGTAATATATTATAAAATAAGATCATTATAGCCTAATGGAAGTTTTAAGTTAAAGCTTATAATTTTTTAGAGAACTTGACATTAAGATAGTAATAAATAGATTTAAGTAAGGAAAGGTCCCCTTATTCACATAATTACAGGGCCACAGGGCACCACCAAGACAAAGATAATCTGATGATATGAAGTCTTTTATATAGGTTGTTTAAATATGTGTTCAATTATTTCCATTTTGTCCATCCTAAATCAGTTGATACAGGATATCTTAACTGAAAGCTGAGCCATGAACCAGAAAGCTATTTGTAATATTAGCAATCATTGCCTCATTTATTCACTCATTCATTCAGAAAACATTCAATACCACTTGTGCTACACAAACAATGGATAGCAAAACCAGGCACAATTGTTGTCCTAGGGAATTTACATAGTAATAGACAGATATTAATCAAATAATTACATAAATGAATGTATGACTACATTGTGAGATCAATGTTCTAAAGGAAAGTAATTGAATGAGTCGGGTGTGTCCATCTAAAGCAGAAATGATGGAGAGAGAATATTCAAATAGAGTGGGCCAGTCACTTTAAGGTCATTGTGCCTTCCCCTTATAACAAAGAAAGTAATTTAAAGGTGAAGAATGGATGGAAAAGGGGAAAAATGTGATTGAGAAAAAGTAGCTGCAGGTGGTAAGTGAGGTAGGACACAGAGAAAGGGCGGCAGCTTGGGTTAGGTAGTAGTGTTGGAGATTGTGAGAAATACTTGAGATAAAATATAAAAGATTTACCAATAAATTGGAGAGGACAGGGGTCTTGAAAGAAAGAGCAGGAATGACTTTCAGATTTTCAGCTCATACTTATGGCTAGATGTTTCACATACTAAGATCGAAAACACCCAGAAAAGTAGAGTAAAAGGATGGTGGAGATAAGGAAGGTTATTTTATCAGATTACAGTGGTCTATGCCAAAGATCTACTCTAATGCAACATTACTCTAGGACTCAAGTCTCTACACTAAGCCACAGTTTACTCTTGATAAATGACCATATAGGCATAAATCAGTTAGTAGTGAGGAGTATTTCATCATCTTCACAGATAATTCTATAAAAGGACCAAGGGAAGTGTAACAGTACAGATTACATTCTGTTCTTTAATTAGATGGTTTCTCCTGGCTTCTATAATTGCTAATATGGTAGCAGAATGGACACAGAATATGGAATCATATATGCAAGAACAAAGTTGACCTTTTAAAAATCTATGCTAAATGTGTTTTTCTTTACATTATTCCTGGGTAGCCTTCCTGGAAGATGTAGTCAGTTTACTATAATCAGTTTATTGATTGCCTTTCCCAACATAATTTAAAAGAGTAAGACGTTACCACCTAACAACAAAACAAATATCTAGTTATTCTTCATACTTGGCTACAAAGTTGTTTATTTATAAAGAGAACCGTGAAAAGAAAAATATCCTTACATATTGCCAAACTACATTTTTACACCAGTCTCATTTTTTGATGCTTAATGGCATATAAAACAGATGAGAATTAATTGTTTCTGTTTAATATTCAATAGAATTCAGCTTCTATCAGAAGACAATGTATTTGTTAACATGTTCTGAATATAATTCTAGCTATTATAGCCCCATGACTTTCCAAATTTATTTTAGTTCTTTAAGTGTGGATTCTAAGAACAGATTCTGAATACATGTCAGATTCTGATTGAATCACTTTATTCCATACAGTGTTAAAAGCTCAATGGCTCATGGAGTTTTAAAAATGAGAGCTAATTTCAGATGAGATCATCAAAGCCCAGAGAAATGAAGCAAGCCTTGCATAGCCACATAGGAAGTTCCTGACCAGATCAGGCCAGTGTTTGTCCTATGTACTACACACAGCTTCTCCATTAACATTGGCTCCTGAGCCATTTTATTTAACACTCACTAGATGCTATACAAATTCCTTGATAGAATCTTCAATGCTCAATCCCCACTAATCATCCCAATTTTATAAAGGATAGGGCTAAGCCGTAAAGAGATAAATACTCTACCCCAGTAAACTGTATTCCAACTTAGGAGGCCTGATCTTTACATCAGTGCGGTTGGCCAATAGACTCACCTGCCTTTTTAGCGATGCTCCCCAAAGAACTGAACCTGAAAATGCTGCTTCTTGTTTAATGTATGAAATGTGAAAATATGAATATTCCATTCTATTAATGTGAATAATTGAAACCTGTTCAAGGATATTTTTCATTGTTAAAATACCAGAAACTCCTATGAAACTTCAGTCAATAATCTCCTATGTTTACCTCTCCATAAGTTAATTCTTTTTAAAAAAATTTTTTAATGTTTATTTTTGAGAGAGAGAGAGAGAGAGAGAGAGAATATATGAATGCAAGCAGGGGAGGGGCAGAGAGAGGGGAGACACAGACTCTGAAGAGGTCCCCAGGCTCTGAGCTGTCAGCACAGAGCCTGATGCGGGGCTCAAACTCACAAGTTGTGAGGTCATGATCTGAGCTGAAGTCGGGCACTTAACCAACTGAGCCACCCAGGCACCCCTCTAAATTAACATTCTTTATTTTTTTTAGGAAGTTAAAGCAGCAAAGATTTTATTTAACAAAGCAAAAGTACACTTCAGAGTTGTGAGACTCAGCTGCCCCTATGGTGGGTAGCAACTTGCTGAGTTTGTATTTTTTTAAATAGTTTATTGTCAAGTGGGTTTCCATATAATGCCCAGTGCTCATAACCACAGTTCCCTCCTCCATGCCCATCAACCCCCTTTTCCTCCCTGCCACACCCATCAGTCCCCACTTTATCTCAGCATTCAAGAGTCTCTCATGGTTTCTTGGGAGGAATTCTTACTACTATGACTATTGAGCCAAGTGTAAATTCAGCATCGAACTCCCTAATAGCCTTTAGAGTAGAAGAATTTAATTCAACAAAGTTCCAATCTGGTTAGCTTCCTTCTTTTCCATAGTGAGGAAGTGGTAAAGGAGCAAAAAAAGTCCAAAATTGCTTATAAGCTTATCATAATGTAACTTACTTGATTAACATTCTACTTTGCTTTTTCTTTAAAAGACTTCAGTTTAGACATCATTTTTATGTCTATTATACAGATACGTATAATAAAACATTTTGAATGAATTAAATTAAAAACACTTGATGTTTCATGAGATTTTCTACCACAATATTCTCTACAGACTTTGAACCTCTGTTAGAACTGTAGAAGGGATGTGGTAAAGGAGAAAAATCGCTGTTGAACTAGGTGTTAGGAATTTTCACATAAATTATTTTTTCACAGCTCTGACATGCATATGTTTTCTTCATTTTACCAACAAGGAAACTAAGGCACAAAGAGGGAAAATATTGTTTATAACACACAGTCAATTATAAGCAAATTGAGGATCCAGATTCTGGAATATGTGTTTAACTGAAGCTTTCCCTACTACCCTGAGCCACATAGTGTACAGATGTATAGATAGCTTCTAAAATTTGAGGAAAAGAGAGAATTCAGCAAATTTTAGGTTAAGGAATCAGGAGTATTTTGTGAGAAGGTATGTGGAAGGGAGAGATGTGGAGGACATCATGAATATAAAAGAACATCTGAGGACAGAGACAGACAGACTCATCACACAGTGGGGCAATAGGGAGTGTGGAAAGGATAGCTGAGGTACCAAAAGGAGAGGGAAGACAAAAACGTTTTCTAGGAGTTACTCTGTGGCATAGATGAGAGATAGGGAATATCTAATGATAAGATGTTAAAAATTTCCTTCACAATTTATTGAGTATATTTAAAGCCTGAGTAAAGATTTAATTTTTTTCTGATAGAATGTTGTTACTAATTTTAATGTGATTTTTATGGACCCGCTGTGGACCATCAATTTTATTAGTGTTACATATTAATGATTTATACTGACAACAAATTTATTCACAGGTATTCCCCCATTTACCCCCTATCTTTTCTTTCCCCTTTCTGTGTCCCATAAGGGAAAGACAGAGTAGAAGATAAAGACTACCTTAGTCTTAGAAACAGGGCATAGTACTAACCACTATAGGAACTAGTGGAAATAAAACACATGAGCATTTTGGCTAAAGCTGAAGAAAGTTGACTTGTAAGATATTTTGAATTGTTTAAGTATTACTTAAAGTAAGGTTATTAGCTACTACCATATGCATTTGAATGAATATGGAAAGTATGCTTCTCTCCTTCCCCAACATTCTTTTTGGACATTCATCTCTCTTCTACTATTTTCTTTTCCTCAACTTTCCATGCTCATTATCTGTTCATCTGTGTATCTTTTGTTGGTCAATTTCTGGATATTATTCATCTATCCACTTAACAAAAAAGAATAAGTACCTACCATGTGCCAAATTCCACAATAAGAATTCCCCCTTTCTCCTAGCCCATTTCTATGTTACTCTATGAACTGGCTATCCTGTATTTATCAACAGAGTAAATATAATCCGAGTGGATTTTAGAGTTCCTTCCCTCCCCTAATGCAGGACTACCTACTATCTCTTCATAGAGGGATGGTCAAAACAGCTTTGGCTCAGGAAGATATGTTACATTTTTAAGCAGAAAATATAAAGTAGCTTTTAGGAAGTTACTCCTTTTCAAATCAAATAGTCTCCCTAGACTAAGACTTAAAAGTGGCCTAGAAATTTGAAGAGAGCTTTGCAGTTTAAAGGAAAAATGGAGCAGGTTTCTCAACCTTCTCAAATTATGGAGGGAGAATGACATGGATTACATCTCAAATTACATGGGAGAATAAAAATAATTGTGTTAGATGAGTTCTCCAAATGCCCTTAGCTTACTCAGCAACTTTTCATTTAGTGTGCCAGAGATCAGAACACATAGCCTGCCCCACCATCCTTGAAAGATCCCTCAGGGTACTAACAACAATCCACTCTTAAAGAGAAAGTGTGTTTGTTTACATCTACATAGCTGCAGATGGTTATAGATACCTTAGGAAAAAATCTGAAGGAAAAATAGAGCCTTTAGATGAGATAATCAGGACTTTTGATCTACTACTACAATTTTCAAAATATATCTGCAAATATTTAACATTGTACCTTATACTTTATGTAATCTTTTCAAATGTTCATAGAACATTTTTTAAAAATATTAATGCAACAGTTACAAAACAAGAGCTTATACTAAGCTAGAGAAAACAATTTAGAAAGTTTCCCAAAGAAGAAATTTGCCTAGGTGCATTCTCTGACCATAGTAACATGACACTACAGTACAATTTCTAAATCTAACTAGCAAATAAATAATTACAAAAACTTAAAGAATCTTAATTCTCAGTGGCAGAAAAAGAAATTCCAATTACATGAACACATTCATAATTTAGTTTTAGAACATCGCATATGAAAATTTGGACAGTAGTGGATATCAAGTTTAAGTGAAATTTGTTAGATATGCTGTTCAGTTGAATTTTCTGCAATCATGGAAATGCTTTTTTTACTGTTCTGTTTAGTAGTCACTGACCAGATGTTGCTATTGATCACTTGATAGATGTATTTGAGGAACTGAATTTTATGAGGAAAATCTATAGCAAAAATTCCTATGATATTAAACATGAATAGAAATAAATTAAGCACTCAGCTCCCATAGTTAAAAAGCAAAACAAAACATTAAAGTTAAAAATTGATGACTTGAATTAGATGTGCACTGGAATTTATGAGCAACTTCAAATCAGGTGGGATATTTAAAACCAGAGAAGCCACTAGTGTCACACGTCAGGAATGTAAAAGACATTATAATCAAACTGCAAAAAGAGTTTTTTAAAAGGAAACAAAAAGGAGAATCTCTTCTAACAGTGAGAAAATCTCAATAAATGTGGCAATTGTCTCAAAGTATAAATTATAAAACTTGATTTGAAAATGTGTTTATAACAATTAACATTAAAAAATACCTAAAATATGCACTAGACCAAATTTTTTAAATAGGTAGTAATTTGATCTGTTCCAGAAAATTGACAAAGATTAACTCCTCCCAGGATTATTTTTGAAAGCTAAAAATGTTTTGATATATATGTATATATAAAATGTTACACAAAGGAGAAACTATATTTTAATATGAATAAAAAAAAATTCCTTTAAAAAAGTAGAGAATTTCAAAACAGCAGAAAGAAATGCCACAAACACATTATATTTTTCCAGGAAAGCAAGAATGACAAGGTTTAAAAAAATATCTTTGTTAAATCCATCATACAAAGCAGTTTAAGATGCTTTTTTTAAAAAAAAAAGTTATAATCTCAATTCATTTGATGAAATTTAACATTTATTTCCTAATCTCAAAAGTGCTTAGAAGCTAGTGTTTCCTAAAACATACTTCTCAGAACATGAGTGAAAATTATCCATTCGGACCACCAACAGACATCAGTTTTGAAAATGAAATTCTATAGTAGTTCTCTCCAGTACAACTTAGAGCAATGGTAGCAGTGTTCTCTGTACTGTCCAATGTTGTAGGCACTGGTCAAATGTGGCTATTGACCAACTGAAATATGGCTACTAATATTACAGAGCTAAATTTTTAGTTTTATTTAATTTTAACCAATCCAAATATAAATTTAAAAACCACGTGTAGAAATAAAATAAATCACATATTCATGCAAAAAAAATAAAAACCACAGGTAGCTTCTGGTTACTATATTAAAAGTGCAATCCCAGACACAAACCCCTTAAATCATAAATGTATTTATGGAGTGCCAACTAAGTACCATGAACTATGCTCAGATGATAGAAGACTGATTGAATAGGCCTCAGTCTTTCCATCATGACCTTAGCATTCAATTTGCTTAATGTAAGCAACATTATCATTAAGAGTACTCATAGATGTCATTTTGCTATGTTGACATTCTGAAAAAAATATGCAAAATTTAAGGAAAAAATGTAATAGAAAATCACTTCTACTTTTATATAAATATAATTCCACTAGAATGAATGCTCCTTTAAATCTGGGACTTTCTTTTGCTCACTACTGTATGTCCTTGCTTAGAATGGACTATAGGCATAGTAAACATTCATTAAATCTTTGAAAAAAAGAGATAAGAAAGAAAAAAGGATAGGGAGGAAGGACAACTATATACTTTTTCTGTCAAATCTTACAATGTTGGATTGTGGCATTGATATTCAATCGTGATTGCACTGATAAGATAAAAAGATATAAGGACAGATAAAATGGGATTTATTTACCTCTGAGCTCTGTATAAGACTATATCAGGTTCACACAAGATTGCTCCAAACATTTAATAAGGTGTACTGGAGATGTTGAAGAATCTTTCAACATCTTTATAAAGGCAAATATATTTCAAGATTTCCTATTGCTGGTGCTCTTGGGTGTCTCAATTGGTTAGTATTGGACTCTCGATTTCAGCTCAGGTCATGATCACAGAGTCATAGGATCCAGCTCCGTGGTGGGTTCTCTGCTGACAATGCAGAGCCTACTTGGGATTCTCTCTCTCCCTCTCTCTCACTTCCTCTCACTTGTTCGTGTTTTCTCTCTAAAAATAAATAAACTTAAAAAGACTTTATATTACTATTAATGACCAATTTTATGTTCTAGCCAAGTCATTTACAAATCAAAGGGAATTATAATATATTAAATATTGTTGATAGCATTGAAAGAGTTTTATATTCAACAAAGTTGCTAAATGCTTAATTGGGGAAAAGAATGGAAGTCAAAATTAAAAAGTTAGTTGAGAGGGTTGGCGATCCCGGTAGATAAAATGGTGTAGATACCATGAAGGTCAAAGTCAATGTAAATCCATGATCCTGAAGCTAAGGAAAAAGGATGTACTTAAGAGTTAGGTTGATCTGAATTCCACTCTTTTCTGTGCCAAGTAGTGACCTTATGACCTTTAGATTCACTATGTATAAATTTTCATGATGATAATTCACTAGAATGGTATAGCTGTTAAAAAATGCATAAAGCAACAGAATTGAGTCTGATCCATAGTTAACACTTAATAAATGAAAATTCCAACATGATAACATCTTTCCCTGCTTAGTATCTCCCTATTCTTTTTTTTTTTTTTTTTTGCAAAATGTTTTATCTCCTATTGAAATGGCTTTTTTGCATTACTGCACCAGAACAGTTTTTTCACATGTTCCCTGAATTTTACTAATAGCACACTGAAAACAACAGATTTTTCTAACATGTTAACTGTATTTCCTGACATACTAGGCTTTTCAGTTTCCTAGAATCTCTTCTTAATGAAAATTTCTTTCTTAAAATTGTAGGCAATGAAAGCGGGAATCTTTCTTGCCCTTTAAAGACCAGTTGTGAATAAATTACAAACAAGATCATATCTTGTTTGATAGAATTTTCAGCTAATTCAGAGGAAGTCTTTCCATGTAACCCCACCTCCTCTGACCTTCTGTGAAATGATTATATCAATTCATATGTGCTGTTTCTCAGCAAGTTTCTGTCTATACTGAATCCTTTTGAAGAATTTTCATTTTTACCTTGACTCACTCTAGCATTCTTCCCACACCGTCCTTGATTGATCACAGGGAAAAGTAGGTTGGGATGGAAAAATGAAAGATGAAGTAGGACTAAGAGAACATTTTGATCCAATTTTTAGTTATACTACTGTTCCAAAAATGAAATGAAAAATGTAAAGGTCCAAAGATTCATTTTCAAAGTAGATTTTAATGGAATAAGAAGAACATTGCATGGTAACTTCTCATTAAGATGTAAAGAAAGTAAACCTAAATATTAAATATGACACTGGGTAGTCCCTTATAAGCTCCTTTCTGAGGATGGCAGGAGGAAAAATAGTACAGTATCTTCCATTTTCAAATTTGAGATGCTCTGTTTTACTTGATTCTAGATTCAGTTTTGTTTTAAGAATGACAACATGGCCATAGCTTCATAGTGCATTTCTTCCAAAAGCAGTGCACTGAAACAACATTGCAGTATTGATTCATTCTACATGGTTGATAGTGTGATTGCATAATTAGAAGAACTGTGAAGAAAGCTTTCACACCTCTGCCCTGGTTGAAGAAATAAACAGCTCCATGGGATGAATCTTTAAAACATTAGAGGATTTAAAAAATAAGTGTTGTGTTGATGAATCATGCAGCCCATAATAATTTGGGTTACATTTGTCCTTTAGTTACACAGAATGATACTTGAGTGCACACTTTTTTAGAGAAAGGAAGGCTTAGATATTTCTTAATTTACTGTAGTTAATAGCAGAAGTTAATGATGAATGTTAAAAATAGCAGTTCTCAGGGTTTAATGTATATATAAATCAGCTGAATGAAGTCTTAGAAAATGTATGTTTCCAGAGTCCACACCTTGATGTTTGGTTTTCATAGGCAAGAAATGGGTTCAGAAATCTGCATTCTGAATAAACCCCAGATTGTGGTCTTAAGACCACATTTTGTGAAACTCTGAAGTAGAACACAGCCTTCCTATGAATCAATTCAAGAGAGGGGTGCATCTGTAATTCACCTATTATGGGCATAAATCTTTGTCTTTTCATATTCAGAGACAACTTTTAAATCCCCCCCCCCCCGAGATTTAAGGATACCTACAATGAGATATAGTAAACCCAAAATAATGGTGGGTTTTGCTTATTTGTTGTTTTAAGTACTGGGGAACAATCTGATGACACAGAGACCATTGAGGACATAGAATTACTCAGTCAAATCAATCATAAGAATTGAGTCCTTATTCAGAAATCCAGGAAACCTGAAATAAGGATCTAATAAGAGAAGCTATCACTTCTGCTTTGCCAGAATATAGAAATATATACAGTGTTTTTTTTTTTAAATCAGAATATCATAGTCTTGAGGGATTTGTTTCAGTTTCAGCATGTAAAGAGCTTGGAAGTTCTCCCCTTGTACACACAACAGAAAAGCTGGACACAGAAAATCAGGGACTTTTCTGAGATGCATCAGAGACATAGGTTGTAGGGCAAACTAACACTCTCTATTGGTAGATAGAGACATATTGAGAGTCATCTTCTATAATTACTTGGAGCAAAAGAAAGGAATCCTAAACTAACTGATAGAACACTTAAATTGTAATTTTGGCAAATTTTGACACTAGCCTGAGTGTGGACTAGCATAAGAATGAGAAACTCCTAGAGCTGCAATCCT
>JAESUZ010001399.1:0-13854 GCA_017311185.1 Proteles cristata cristata
CTGTGTGGCAGTCATCATTCTTCTCCTATCCTGACTTTCCTGGAAGCGATGCTTCCGAACAGGTGGTGATCCAGTGCAGTGAAGAGCAGGGTGCTCGACTCAGGGAAAACACACCAGGAGGCTTGCACCGCTACGTTCCCCTCGGGTCTCGCTAAGTTAGTAATGATGAACACACACGCACGGCAGTCTTAGCTCTGTGCGATACACTGCACACCGGGAAAGAACACTCTGCTGAAGCCCTCATTCAACTACCGTCATCGTTCCCTAGGTAGATCGCGAGTGAAAGCAGATGCGGAGACCAACCACGGAGGAGCCTATGTAAAACTATGCAGGGAAGCATAAGCTCAACGCCTCTTACTAAAAGCTGGGAAAGAACACTGTGGGGAAGGCATCATTCCTCTCCTATCCTGACTTTCCTGGAAGCGGTGCTTCCGAACAGGTGCTGATCCAGTGCAGTGAAGAGCAGGGTGCTCGACTCAGGGAAAACATACCAGGAGGCTTGCACCACTACGTTCCCCTCGGGTCTCGCTAAGTTAGTAATGAGGAACACACGCACGGCAGTCTTAGCTCTGTTCGATACACTGCCCACCGAGAAAGAACACTCTGCTGAATCCCTCATTCAACTACCTTCATCGTTCCCTAGGTAGATCGCGAGCGAAAGCAGATGCGGAGACCAACCAAGGAGGAGCCGGGTGCTGGAGTCTTGGGAACCAACACTGCGGAATGCAGCACTCGGCCCCCATACCGTTTCACTGGGGGCGTCATGGGTCAAAACCTATACAGGGAAGCATAAACTAAGTGTGCTCACCTAAACGCTGGGAAAGAACACTGTGGGGAAGGCATCATTCCCCTACCATCCTAATTTTCCTGGAAGCTGTGATTCCGAACAGTTGCTGATCCAGTGCAGTGAAGGGCAGGGTGCTTGACTCTGGGAAGACAAACCAGGGGGAAAGCAACACTCCGTTAACCCTATGGTCTCGCAGAGTTAGTAATGATGAACACACACGCACGGCAGTCTTAGCTCTGTGCGATACACTGCACCCCGAGAAAGAACACTCTGCTGAAGCCCTCATTCAACTACCGTCATCGTTCCCTAGGTAGATCGCGAGTGAAAGCAGATGCGTAGACCAACCACGGAGGAGCCTATGTAAAACTATGCAGGGAAGCATAAGCTCAACGCCTCTTACTAAAAGCTGGGAAAGAACACTGTGTGGCAGTCATCATTCCTCTACTATCCTGACTTTCCTGGAAGCGGTGCTTCCGAACAGGTGCTGATCCAGTGCAGTGAAGGGCAGGGTGCTCGACTCAGGGAAAACACACCAGGAGGCTTGCACCACTACGTTCCCCTCTGGTCTCGCTAAGTTAGTAATGAGGAACACACGCATGGCAGTCTTAGCTCTGTTCGATACACTGCACACCGAGAATGAACACTCTGCTGAAGCCCTCATTCAACTACCGTCATCGTTCCCTAGGTAGATCGCGAGTGAAAGCAGATGCGGAGACCAACCACGGAGGAGCCTATGTAAAACTATGCAGGGAAGCATAAGCTCAACGCCTCTTACTAAAAGCTGGGAAAGAACACTGTGTGGCAGTCATCATTCTTCTCCTATCCTGACTTTCCTGGAAGCGATGCTTCCGAACAGGTGCTGATCCAGTGCAGTGAAGAGCAGGGTGCTCGACTCAGGAAAAACACACCAGGAGGCTTGCACCGCTACGTTCCCCTCGGGTCTCGCTAAGTTAGTAATGATGAACACACTCACAGCAGTCTTAGCTCTGTTCGATACACTGCACACCGAGAAAGAACACTCTGCTGAAGCCCTCATTCAACCACCGGCACCGTTCCCTAGGTAGATCGCGAGCGAAAGCAGATGCGGAGACCAAACAAGGAGGAGCCGGGTGCTGGAGTCTTGGGAACCAACCCTGCGGAATGCAGCACTCGGCCCCCATACAGTTTCACAGGGGGCGTCATGGGTCAAAACCTACGCAGGGAAGCATAAACGAAGTGTGCTCACATAAACGCTGGGAAAGAACACTGTGGGGAAGGCATCATTCCCCTACCATCCGCATTTTTCTGGAAGCTGTGATTCCAAACAGTTGCTGATCCAGTGCAGTGAAGGGCAGGGTGCTTGACTCTGGGAAGACAAACCAGGGGGAAAGCAACACTCCGTTAACCCTATGGTCTCGCAGAGTTAGTAATGATGAACACACACGCACGGCAGTCTTAGCTCTGTGCGATACACTGCACACCGAGAAAGAACACCCTGCTGAAGCCCTCATTCAACTACCGTCATCGTTCCCTAGGTAGATCGCGAGTGAAAGCAGATGCGGAGACCAACCACGGAGGAGCCTATGTAAAACTATGTAGGGAAGCATAAGCTCAACGCCTCTTACTAAAAGCTGGGAAAGAACACTGTGTGGCAGTCATCATTCTCCTCCTATCCTGACTTTCCTGGAAGCGGTGCTTCCGAACAGGTGCTGATCCAGTGCAGTGAAGGGCAGGGTGCTCGACTCAGGGAAAACACACCAGGAGGCTTGCACCGCTACGTTTCCCTCGGGTCTCGCTAAGTTAGTAATGATGAACACACTCACGGCAGTCTTAGCTCTGTTCGATACACTGCACACCGAGAAAGAACACTCTGCTGAAGCCCTCATTCAACTACCGTCACCGTTCCCTAGGTAGATCGCGAGCAAAAAGCAGATGCGGAGACCAATCACGGAGGAGCCGGGTGCTGGAGTCTTGGGAACCAACACTGCGGAATGCAGCACTCGGCCCCCATACCGTTTCACTGGGGGCGTCATGGGTCAAAACCTATACAGGGAAGCATAAACTAAGTGTGCTCACCTAAACGCTGGGAAAGAACACTGTGGGGAAGGCATTATTCCCCTACCATCCTCATTTTCCTGGAAGCTGTGATTCCGAACAGTTGCTGATCCAGTGCAGTGAAGGGCAGGGTGCTTGACTCTGGGAAGACAAACCAGGGAGAAAGCAACACTCCGTTAACCCTATGGTCTCGCTGAGTTAGTAATGATGAACACACACGCACGGCAGTCTTAGCTCTGTGCGATACACTGCCCACCGAGAAAGAACACTCTGCTGAAGCCCTCATTCAACTACCGTCATCGTTCCCTAGGTAGATCGCGAGTGAAAGCAGATGCGGAGACCAACACGGAGGAGCCTATGTAAAACTATGCAGGGAAGCATAAGCTCAACGCCTCTTACTAAAAGCTGGGAAAGAACACTGTGTGGCAGTCATCATTCCTCTACTATCCTGACTTTCCTGGAAGCGGTGCTTCCGAACAGGTGCTGATCCAGTGCAGTGAAGGGCAGGGTGCTCGACTCAGGGAAAACACACCAGGAGGCTTGCACCACTACGTTCCCCTCTGGTCTCGCTAAGTTAGTAATGAGGAACACACGCATGGCAGTCTTAGCTCTGTTCGATACACTGCACACCGAGAATGAACACTGTGCTGAAGCCCTCATTCAACTACCGTCATCGTTCCCTAGGTAGATCGCGAGTGAAAGCAGATGCGGAGACCAACCACGGAGGAGCCTATGTAAAACTATGCAGGGAAGCATAAGCTCAACGCCTCTTACTAAAAGCTGGGAAAGAACACTGTGTGGCAGTCATCATTCCTCTCCTATCCTGACTTTCCTGGAAGCGGTGCTTCCGAACAGGTGCTGATCCAGTGCAGTGAAGGGCAGGGTGCTCGACTCAGGGAAAACACACCAGGAGGCTTGCACCACTACGTTCCCCTCGGGTCTCGCTAAGTTAGTAATGAGGAACACACGCACGGCAGTCTTAGCTCTGTTCGATACACTGCCCACCGAGAATGAACACTGTGCTGAATCCCTCATTCAACTACCGTCACCGTTACCTAGGTAGATCGCGAGCGAAAGCAGATGCGGAGACCAATCAAGGAGGAGCCGGGTGCTGGAGTCTTGGGAACCAACACTGCGGAATGCAGCACTCGGCCCCCATACCGTTTCACTGGGGGCGTCATGGGTCAAAACCTATACAGGGAAGCATAAACTAAGTGTGCTCACCTAAACGCTGGGAAAGAACACTGTGGGGAAGGCATCATTCCCCTACCATCCTCATTTTCCTGGAAGCTGTGATTCCGAACAGTTGCTGATCCAGTGCAGTGAAGGGCAGGGTGCTTGACTCTGGGAAGACAAACCAGGGGAAAAGCAACACTCCGTTAACCCTATGGTCTCGCTGAGTTAGTAATGATGAACAAACACGCACGGCAGTCTTAGCTCTGTGCGATACACTGCCCACCGAGAAAGAACACTCTGCTGAAGCCCTCATTCAACTACCGTCATCGTTCCCTAGGTAGATCGCGAGTGAAAGCAGATGCGGAGACCAAGCAAGGAGGAGCCGGGTGCTGGAGTCTTGGGAACCAACACTGCGGAATGCAGTCCTCAGCTCCCATACCGTTTTGCTGTGGGCGTCATGGGTCAAAACCTATACAGGGAAGCATAAGCTAAGTGCGTTCACCTAAACCCTGGGAGCGAACACTGTGTGGAAGGCATCATTCCTCTACTATCCTGACTTTCCTGGAAGCTGTGATTCCGAATAGTTCCTGATGCAGTGCAGTGAAGGGCAGGTTGCTTGACTCTGGGAAGACAAACCAGGGGGAAAGCAACACTCCGTTAACCCTATGGTCTCGCAGAGTTAGTAATGATGAACACACACGCACGGCAGTCTTAGCTCTGTGCGATACACTGCACACCGAGAAAGAACACTCTGCTGAAGCCCTCATTCAACTACCGTCATCGTTCCCTAGGTAGATCGCGAGTGAAAGCAGATGCGGAGACCAACCACGGAGGAGCCTATGTAAAACTATGCAGGGAAGCATAAGCTCAACGCCTCTTACTAAAAGCTGGGAAAGAACACTGTGTGGCAGTCATCATTCCTCTCCTATCCTGACTTTCCTGGAAGCGGTGCTTCCGAACAGGTGCTGATCCAGTGCAGTGAAGGGCAGGGTGCTCGACTCAGGGAAAACACACCAGGAGGCTTGCACCGCTACGTTCCCCTCGGGTCTCGCTAAGTTAGTAATGATGAACACACACGCACGGCAGTCTTAGCTCTGTGCGATACACTGCACACCGAGAAAGAACACTCTGCTGAAGCCCTCATTCAACTACCGTCATCGTTCCCTAAGTAGATCGCGAGTGAAAGCAGATGCGGAGACCAATCAAGGAGGAGCCGGGTGCTGGAGTCTTGGGAACCAACACTGCGGAATGCAGTCCTCAGCTCCCATATCGTTTTGCTGTGGGCGTCATGGGTCAAAACCTATACAGGGAAGCATAAGCTAAGTGCGTTCACCTAAACCCTGGGAGCGAACACTGTGTGGAAGGCATCATTCCTCTACTATCCTGACTTTCTTGGAAGCTGTGATTCCGAATAGTTCCTGATGCAGTGCAGTGAAGGGCAGGTTGCTTGACTCTGGGAAAACAAACCAGGCGGAATGCAACACTCCAATAACCCTATCTTTTCGCTAAGTTAATAATGATGAACACACACGCACGGCAGTCTTAGCTCTGAGTGATACACTGCACACCGAGAAAGAACACTCTGCTGAAGCCCTCATTCAACTACCGTCATCGTTCCCTAGGTAGATCGCGAGTGAAAGCAGATGCGGAGACCAACCACGGAGGAGCCTATGTAAAACTATGCAGAGAAGCATAAGCTCAACGCCTCTTACTAAAAGCTGGGAAAGAACACTGTGTGGCAGTCATCATTCCTCTCCTATCCTGACTTTCCTGGAAGCGGTGCTTCCGAACAGGTGCTGATCCAGTGCAGTGAAGGGCAGGGTGCTCGACTCAGGGAAAATACACCAGGAGGCTTGCACCACTACGTTCCCCTCGGGTCTCGCTAAGTTAGTAATGAGGAACACACGCACGGCAGTCTTAGCTCTGTTCGATACACTGCCCACCGAGAAAGAACACTCTGCTGAAGCCCTCATTCAACTACCTTCATCGTTCCCTAGGTAGATCGCGAGCGAGAGCAGATGCGGAGACCAACCAAGGAGGAGCCGGGTGCTGGAGTCTTGGGAACCAACACTGCGGAATGCAGCACTCGGCCCCCATACCGTTTCACTGGGGGCGTCATGGGTCAAAACCTATACAGGGAAGCATAAACTAAGTGTGCTCACCTAAACGCTGGGAAAGAACACTGTGGGGAAGGCATCATTCCCCTACCATCCTCATTTTCCTGGAAGCTGTGATTCCGAACAGTTGCTGATCCAGTGCAGTGAAGGGCAGGGTGCTTGACTCTGGGAAGACAAACCAGGGGGAAAGCAACACTCCGTTAACCCTATGGTCTCGCAGAGTTAGTAATGATGAACACACACACACGGCAGTCTTAGCTCTGTGCGATACACTGCACACCGAGAAAGAACACTCTGCTGAAGCCCTCATTCAACTACCGTCATCGTTCCCTAGGTAGATCGCGAGTGAAAGCAGATGCGGAGACCAACCACGGAGGAGCCTATGTAAAACTATGCAGGGAAGCATAAGCTCAACGCCTCTTACTAAAAGCTGGGAAAGAACACTGTGTGGCAGTCATCATTCCTCTACTATCCTGACTTTCCTGGAAGCGGTGCTTCCGAACAGGTGCTGATCCAGTGCAGTGAAGGGCAGGGTGCTCGACTCAGGGAAAACACACCAGGAGGCTTGCACCACTACGTTCCCCTCTGGTCTCGCTAAGTTAGTAATGAGGAACACACGCATGGCAGTCTTAGCTCTGTTCGATACACTGCACACCGAGAATGAACACTGTGCTGAAGCCCTCATTCAACTACCGTCATCGTTCACTAGGTAGATCGCGAGTGAAAGCAGATGCGGAGACCAACCACGGAGGAGCCTATGTAAAACTATGCAGGGAAGCATAAGCTCAACGCCTCTTACTAAAAGCTGGGAAAGAACACTGTGTGGCAGTCATCATTCCTCTCCTATCCTGACTTTCCTGGAAGCGGTGCTTCCGAACAGGTGCTGATCCAGTGCAGTGAAGGGCAGGGTGCTCGACTCAGGGAAAACACACCAGGAGGCTTGCACCACTACGTTCCCCTCGGGTCTCGCTAAGTTAGTAATGAGGAACACACGCACGGCAGTCTTAGCTCTGTTCGATACACTGCCCACCGAGAATGAACACTGTGCTGAATCCCTCATTCAACTACCGTCACCGTTACCTAGGTAGATCGCGAGCGAAAGCAGATGCGGAGACCAATCAAGGAGGAGCCGGGTGCTGGAGTCTTGGGAACCAACACTGCGGAATGCAGCACTCGGCCCCCATACCGTTTCACTGGGGGCGTCATGGGTCAAAACCTATACAGGGAAGCATAAACTAAGTGTGCTCACCTAAACGCTGGGAAAGAACACTGTGGGGAAGGCATCATTCCCCTACCATCCTCATTTTCCTGGAAGCTGTGATTCCGAACAGTTGCTGATCCAGTGCAGTGAAGGGCAGGGTGCTTGACTCTGGGAAGACAAACCAGGGGGAAAGCAACACTCCGTTAACCCTATGGTCTCGCTGAGTTAGTAATGATGAACACACACGCACGGCAGTCTTAGCTCTGTGCGATACACTGCCCACCGAGAAAGAACACTCTGCTGAGGCCCTCATTCAACTACCGTCATCGTTCCCTAGGTAGATCGCGAGTGAAAGCAGATGCGGAGACCAACCACGGAGGAGCATATGTAAAACTATGTAGGGAAGCATAAGCTCAACGCCTCTTACTAAAAGCTGGGAAAGAACACTGTGGGGAAGGCATCATTCCTCTCCTATCCTGACTTTCCTGGAAGCGGTGCTTCCGAACAGGTGCTGATCCAGTGCAGTGAAGGGCAGGGTGCTCGACTCAGGGAAAACACACCAGGAGGCTTGCACCGCTACGTTCCCCTCGGGTCTCGCTTAGTTAGTAATGATGAACACACACGCACGGCAGTCTTAGCTCTGTGCGATACACTGCACACCGAGAAAGAACACTCTGCTGAAGCCCTCATTCAACTACCGTCATCGTTCCCTAAGTAGATCGCGAGTGAAAGCAGATGCGGAGACCAATCAAGGAGGAGCCGGGTGCTGGAGTCTTGGGAACCAACACTGCGGAATGCAGTCCTCAGCTCCCATATCGTTTTGCTGTGGGCGTCATGGGTCAAAACCTATACAGGGAAGCATAAGCTAAGTGCGTTCACCTAAACCCTGGGAGCGAACACTGTGTGGAAGGCATCATTCCTCTACTATCCTGACTTTCTTGGAAGCTGTGATTCCGAATAGTTCCTGATGCAGTGCAGTGAAGGGCAGGTTGCTTGACTCTGGGAAGACAAACCAGGGGGAAAGCAACACTCCGTTAACCCTATGGTCTCGCAGAGTTAGTAATGATGAACACACACGCACGGCAGTCTAAGCTCTGTGCGATACACTGCCCACCGAGAAAGAACACTCTGCTGAAGCCCTCATTCAACTACCGTCATCGTTCCCTAGGTAGATCGCGAGTGAAAGCAGATGCGGAGACCAACCACGGAGGAGCCTATGTAAAACTATGCAGGGAAGCATAAGCTCAACGCCTCTTACTAAAAGCTGGAAAAGAACACTGTGTGGCAGTCATCATTCCTCTACTATCCTGACTTTCCTGGAAGCGGTGCTTCCGAACAGGTGCTGATCCAGTGCAGTGAAGGGCAGGGTGCTCGACTCAGGGAAAACACACCAGGAGGCTTGCACCACTACGTTCCCCTCGGGTCTCGCTAAGTTAGTAATGAGGAACACACGCATGCCAGTCTTAGCTCTGTTCGATACACTGCACACCGAGAATGAACACTGTGCTGAAGCCCTCATTCAACTACCGTCATCGTTCCCTAGGTAGATCGCGAGTGAAAGCAAATGCGGAGACCAACCACGGAGGAGCCTATGTAAAACTATGCAGGGAAGCATAAGCTCAACGCCTCTTACTAAAAGCTGGGAAAGAACACTGTGTGGCAGTCATCATTCCTCTCCTATCCTGACTTTCCTGGAAGCGGTGCTTCCGAACAGGTGCTGATACAGTGCAGTGAAGGGCAGGGTGCTCGACTCAGGGAAAACACACCAGGAGGCTTGCACCACTACGTTCCCCTCGGGTCTCGCTAAGTTAGTAATGAGGAACACACGCACGGCAGTCTTAGCTCTGTTCGATACACTGCACACCGAGAATGAACACTGTGCTGAATCCCTCATTCAACTACCGTCACCGTTACCTAGGTAGATCGCGAGCGACAGCAGATGCGGAGACCAATCAAGGAGGAGCCGGGTGCTGGAGTCTTGGGAACCAACACTGCGGAATGCAGCACTCGGCCCCCATACCGTTTCACTGGGGGCGTCATGGGTCAAAACCTATACAGGGAAGCATAAACTAAGTGTGCTCTCCTAAACGCTGGGAAAGAACACTGTGGGGAAGGCATCATTCCCCTACCATCCTCATTTTCCTGGAAGCTGTGATTCCGAATAGTTGCTGATCCAGTGCAGTGAAGGGCAGGGTGCTTGACTCTGGGAAGACAAACCAGGGGGAAAGCAACACTCCGTTAACCCTATGGTCTCGCTGAGTTAGTAATGATGAACACACACACACGGCAGTCTTAGCTCTGTGCGATACACTGCCCACCGAGAAAGAACACTCTGCTGAAGCCCTCATTCAACTACCGTCATCGTTCCCTAGGTAGATCGCGAGCGAAAGCAGATGCGGAGACCAAGCAAGGAGGAGCCGGGTCCTGGAGTCTTGGGAACCAACACTGCGGAATGCAGTCCTCAGCTCCCATACCGTTTTGCTGTGGGCGTCATGGGTCAAAACCTATACAGGGAAGCATAAGCTAAGTGCGTTCACCTAACCCTGGGAGCGAACACTGTGTGGAAGGCATCATTCCTCTACTATCCTGACTTTCCTGGAAGCTGTGATTCCGAATAGTTCCTGATGCAGTGCAGTGAAGGGCAGGTTGCTTGACTCTGGGAAGACAAACCAGGGGAAAGCAACACTCCCGTTAACCCTATGGTCTCGCTAAGTTAGTAATGATGAACACACACGCACGGCAGTCTTAGCTCTGTGCGATACACTGCACAACGAGAAAGAACACTCTGCTGAAGCCCTCATTCAACTACCGTCATCGTTCCCTAGGTAGATCGCGAGTGAAAGCAGATGCGGAGTCCAACCACGGAGGAGCCTATGTAAAACTATGCAGGGAAGCATAAGCTCAACGCCTCTTACTAAAAGCTGGGAAAGAACACTGTGTGGCAGTCATCATTCTCTCCTATCCTGACTTTCCTGGAAGCGGTGCTTCCGAACAGGTGCTGATCCAGTGCAGTGAAGGGCAGGGTGCTCGACTCAGGGAAAACACACCAGGAGGCTTGCACCGCTACGTTCCCCTCGGGTCTCGCTAAGTTAGTAATGATGAACACACTCACGGCAGTCTTAGCTCTGTTCGGTACACTGCACACCGAGAAAGAACACTCTGCTGAAGCCCTCATTCAACTACCGTCACCGTTCCCTAGGTAGATTGCGAGCGAAAGCAGATGCGGAGACCAACCAAGGAGGAGCCGGGTGCTGGAGTCTTGGGAACCAACACTGCGGAATACAGTCCTCAGCTCCCATACCGTTTTGCTGTGGGCGTCATGGGTCAAAACCTATAAAGGGAAGCATAAGCTAAGTGCGTTCACCTAAACCCTGGGAGCGAACACTGTGTGGAAGGCATCATTCCCCTACTATCCTGACTTTCCTGGAAGCTGTGATTCCGAATAGTTCCTGATGCAGTGCAGTGAAGGGCAGGGTGCTTGACTCTGGGAAAACAAACCAGGCGGAATGCAACACTCCAATAACCCTATCTTTTCGCTAAGTTAGTAATGATGAACACACACGCACGGCAGTCTTAGCTCTGTGCGATACACTGCACACCGAGAAAGAACACTCTGCTGAAACCCTCATTCAACTACCGTCATCGTTCCCTAGGTAGATCGCGAGTGAAAGCAGATGCGGAGACCAACCGCGGAGGAGCCTATGTAAAACTATGCAGGGAAGCATAAGCTCAACGCCTCTTACTAAAAGCTGGGAAAGAACACTGTGTGGCAGTCATCATTCTTCTCCTATCCTGACTTTCCTGGAAGCGGTGCTTCCGAACAGGTGCTGATCCAGTGCAGTGAAGGGCAGGGTGCTCGACTCAGGAAAAACACACCAGGAGGCTTGCACCGCTACGTTCCCCTCGGGTCTCGCTAAGTTAGAAATGATGAACACACTCACAGCAGTCTTAGCTCTGTTCGATACACTGCACACCGAGAAAGAACACTCTGCTGAAGCCCTCATTCAACTACCGGCACCGTTCCCTAGGTAGATCGAGCGTAAGCAGATGCGCAGACCAACCAAGGAGGAGCCGGGTGCTGGAGTCTTGGGAACCAACACTGCGGAATGCAGCACTCGGCCCCCATACCGTTTCACAGGGGGCGTCATGGGTCAAAACCTACGCAGGGAAGCATAAACGAAGTGTGCGCACCTAAACGCTGGGAAAGAACACTGTGGGGAAGGCATCATTCCCCTACCATCCTCATTTTTATGGAAGCTGTGATTCCGAACAGTTGCAGATCCAGTGCAGTGAAGGGCAGGGTGCTTGACTCTGGGAAGACAAACCAGGGGGAAAGCAACACTCCGTTAACCCTATGGTCTCGCAGAGTTAGTAATGATGAACACACACGCACGGCAGTCTTAGCTCTGTGCGATACACTGCACACCGAGAAAGAACACTCTGCAGAAGCCCTCATTCAACTACCGTCATCGTTCCCTAGGTAGATCGCGAGCGAAAGCAGATGCGGAGACCAATCAAGGAGGAGCCGGGTGCTGGAGTCTTGGGAACCAACACTACGGAATGCAGTACTCAGCTCCCATACCGTTTTGCTGTGGGCGTCATGGGTCAAAACCTATAAGGGAAGCATAAGCTAAGTGCGTTCACCTAAACCCTGGGAGCGAACACTGTGTGGAAGGCATCATTCCTCTACTATCCTGACTTTCCTGGAAGCTGTGATTCCGAATAGTTCCTGATGCAGTGCAGTGAAGGGCAGGTTGCTTGACTCTGGGAAGACAAACCAGGGGGAAAGCAACACTCCGTTAACCCTATGGTCTCGCAGAGTTAGTAATGATGAACACACACGCACGGCAGTCTTAGCTCTGTGCGATACACTGCACACCGAGAAAGAACACTCTGCTGAAGCCCTCATTCAACTACCGTCATCGTTCCCTAGGTAGATCGCGAGTGAAAGCAGATGCGGAGACCAACCACGGAGGAGCCTATGTAAAACTATGCAGGGAAGCATAAGCTCAACGCCTCTTACTAAAAGCTGGGAAAGAACACTGTGTGGCAGTCATCATTCCTCTCCTATCCTGACTTTCCTGGAAGCGGTGCTTCCGAACAGGTGCTGATCCAGTGCAGTGAAGGGCAGGGTGCTCGACTCAAGGAAAACACACCAGGAGGCTTGCACCGCTACGTTCCCCTCGGGTCTCGCTAAGTTAGTAATGATGAACACACGCACGGCAGTCTTAGCTCTGTTCGATACACTGCACACCGAGAAAGAACACTCTGCTGAAGCCCTCATTCAACTACCGGCACCGTTCCCTAGGTAGATCGCGAGCGAAAGCAGATGCGGAGACCAACAAGGAGGAGCCGGGTGCTGGAGTCTTGGGAACCAACACTGCGGAATGCAGCACTCGGCCCCCATACCGTTTCACTGGGGTCGTCATGGGTCAAAACCTACGCAGGGAAGCAGGAACAAAGTGTGCTCACCTAAACGCTGGGAAAGAACACTGTGTGGAAGGCATCATTCCCCTACCATCCTCATTTTTCTGGAAGCTGTGATTCCGAACAGTTGCTGATCCAGTGCAGTGAAGGGCGGGGTGCTTGACTCTGGGAAGACAAACCAGGGGGAAAGCAACACTCCGTTAACCCTATGGTCTCGCAGAGTTAGTAATGATGAACAAACACGCACGGCAGTCTTAGCTCTGTGCGATACACTGCACACCGAGAAAGAACAGTCTGCTGAAGCCCTCATTCAACTACCGTCATCGTTCCCTAGGTAGATCGCGAGTGAAAGCAGATGCGGAGACCAGCCACGGAGGAGCCTATGTAAAACTATGCAGGGAAGCATAAGCTCAACGCCTCTTACTAAAAGCTGGGAAAGAACACTGTGTAGCAGTCATCATTCTTCTCCTATCCTGACTTTCCTGGAAGCGATGCTTCCGAACAGGTGCTGATCCAGTGCAGTGAAGAGCAGGGTGCTCGACTCAGGAAAAACACACCAGGAGGCTTGCACCGCTACGTTCCCCTCGGGTCTCGCTAAGTTAGTAATGATGAACACACTCACAGCAGTCTTAGCTCTGTTCGATACACTGCACACCGAGAAAGAACACTCTGCTGAAGCCCTCATTCAACTACCGGCACCGTTCCCTAGGTAGATCGCGAGCGAAAGCAGATGCGGAGACCAAACAGGAGGAGCCGGGTGCTGGAGTCTTGGGAACCAACACTGCGGAATGCAGCACTCGGCCCCCATACCGTTTCACAGGGGGCGTCATGGGTCAAAACCTACGCAGGGAAGCATAAACGAAGTGTGCTCACCTAAACGCTGGGAAAGAACACTGTGGGGAAGGCATCATTCCCCTACCATCCTCATTTTCCTGGAAGCTGTGATTCCGAACAGTTGCTGATCCAGTGCAGTGAAGGGCAGGGTGCTTGACTCTGGGAAGACAAACCAGGGGAAAGCAACACTCCGTTAACCCTATGGTCTCGCAGAGTTTTTAATGATGAACACACACGCACGGCAGTCTTAGCTCTGTGCGATACACTGCACACCGAGA
>JAESUZ010001401.1:0-54828 GCA_017311185.1 Proteles cristata cristata
TGATTCAACACTTCCATACAACACTCAGTGTTCATCACAAGTGCATTCCTTAATCTGCATTTCCTACTTAACCCATCCTCCTACCCACCTCCATTCTGGAAATCATCAATACTCTATAGTTTTTTTCCCTTCGCTCATTTGTTTTGTTTCTTGAATTTCACATATGAGTATAGTAAAACCTTGGTTTGCAAGCATAATTTGTTCCAGAAACATGCTTGTAATCCAAAGCCCTTGTATATCAAAGTGAATTTTCCCATTAGAAATAATGGAAACTCAGATGATTAGTTCCACAACCCAAAACTATTCATGTAAAAATTATTACAATACTGTATTATAATACAAAATAATAAAATAAATACAAAATATAAAGAAAAATATATAAATTAATCTGCACTTACCTTTACAAAACTTCGTGGCTGATGTGGAAGAGACAAGAAAGAAGAGGGTTACTGTGTAGGACAGTTTTCACTATTGCTAACAGAATCACTGCTATCTTTTGGCTCAATGAAATCTTTTTCTTTTCATGCAACTTTAACAAGGAACCTATCCAATGACACTTGCTTTTGCCTCCTTTTGAAAATTGTATGAAATTGTGACATTGCATTGTTGTTGTTAAACAGATTCATTGCTTGCACTGCTACAGCCTTATTCGGTTAGTGCTTTTCTACAAGATTTTGCACTCTTGCCCACATTTTTCACATCTTCCTTATCTCATTTGAAGTGAGGGATTCCTCCGCCTTTTTTGCCTCCTCCTCTGCAGACAACATGCAGAGGGAGATTTCTTATAAAATCTTGCAATTTCATATGCAAGTGGCATATACCACTCGCATACCTCGTTCAAACTTCTCCGTGATTTCCTTAACTTCCACTGTAATCATCTCCTTCTTCTTACCACCTTTATTTTCAACCTTGATCTCTTGTCATATACTGTATTAAATGTAACTGGCAATAAGGCAGCAGAGGAAAGGATCTTTATCTGTAAGCAGCCTGACCTAGAATGAAACAAAGCATTCTTAAGCTTACTCTTATATGTAAAAGCAAAGGAGTGTCCATAGGTGCTTTGAAATGACAAACACACACACACACACACACACACACACACACACACACACACACACACACACTAGTGCCAGCTGTGGACACCTTTCAGTGTTCTGAAAAATCACTGATTTCTGTCAAACACCATGGCTTGAGACTGAGCATTGGAGTATGGGAGACAATCACCCACAATCCCGCAGTGAGAAAGAGAGAGACACAGAAGAACCATTGGCTCAGTTGTGAATATGTGATGTTTGGCATCATGTACTACTTGTATTGCAAGACATCTCTTGATTATCAAGTTAAAATTTATTAGAAATGTTTGCTCATCTTGAAGAACAAGTTACTCACAATCCAAGGTTTTACTGTATTTGTCTTTCCCTGACTAACTTATCTCACCTCGCATAATAGTCTGTAGCATCATCCATGTCCTTGAAAATGACAAGATTTAATTCTTTTTTATGACCAAGTAATATTCCATTGTGTATACATACCACTTCTTTATCCATTCATCAGTTGAAGAACACTTGGGCTGATTCCATAATTTGGCTATTATAGATGCTGCTGCTATAAATACCAGGGTGCATGGGGCGCCTGGGTGGCTCAGTCAGTTGGGTGTCTGACTTCGGCTCGGGGGTCATGATCTCGCGGTTCGTGGGTTCGAGCCCCGCGTCAGGCTCTGTGCTGACTGCCAGATCAGAGCCTGGAGCCTGTTTCAGTCTGTGACTCCCTCTATCTCTGACCCTCCCCTGCTCACGCTGTCTCTCTCTCTCTCTCTCTCTCTCTCTCTCTCTCTCTCTCTCAGAAATAAGTAAAACATTTCAAATAAATTTTTAAAAAAATATCAGGGTGCATGAATCCCTTTGTATCAGTATTTTTATATACTCTGAGTAAATACCTAGTAGTGAAATTTCTGGATCCTAGGGTAGTTCTATTTTTTAATTTTTGAGGAACTCCATACTGTTTTTCAGAGCGGCTTCACCACTTTGCCTTCCCACCAATAGTGAAAGAAAGTGCTTTTTTCTCCACACTCTTGCCAACACTTGTTGTTTCTTGAGTTTTTTATTTTAGCCATTCTCACAGGGGTGAGGTGATACCTCACTGTAGTTTTGATTTGTATTTCCCTGATGATCAGTGATGTTGAGCATCTTTTCATGTGTCTGTTGGCTATCTGTGTGACTTCTTTGGAAAGAAGAAGTCACATATTTATGTCTTCTCTCCACTTTAAATTGGATTATTCATTTTTTAGGTGTTGAGTTGTATAAGTTCTTTATATGTTTTGAATACTAACCCTTATCAGACGTCATTTGCAAACATCTTCTCACATTCTGTAAGCTGCCTTTCAGTTTTGTTGACTCTTTCCTTCATTGTGCAGAAGATTTTTATTTCGATGAAGTCCCAGTAGTTTATATTTGCTTTTGTTTCATTTGCCTCAGGAGACATATCTAGAAAGATAATGCCATGGCCAATGTCAAAGAGATTTTGCCTGTGCTCTCTTCTAGGATTTTGATGATTTCGGGTATCACATTTAGATCTTTAATACACTTTGAATTTGTAATATTATGTAATATTATGCATCAGACATAATATATACATAATATTTACATCATACATAAAATATGTGGTCCATTTTCACTCTTTTGCATGTTGCTGTTCAGTTTTCCCAATACCATTTGTTGAGGAGACTCTCCCATTGCATATATTTGCCTTCTTTTTGAACATGAATTGACCATATAGTTATGAGTTTATTTCTGGGTTTTCTAGTCTGTTCTATTGATCTTTGTGTCTGTTTTTATGCCAAGAATAATCAAAACATAATGTTTTGATCACTATAGCTTTGTAATATCATTTAAAGTCCAGAATGCCTCCAGCTTTGCCTTTCTTTCTCAAGGTTGCTTTGGCTATTTGAGGTCTTTTGTGGTGCCATACAGATTTTAAGATTGTTTATTCTAGCTCTGTGAAAAATGTTGGTATTTTGATAGGGATTTGATAGTGATTGCATTAAATGTTGTTTTGAGTAGTACAGACATTTAGAAAATACATGTTCTCCCAAGCCATGTGCATGGAATATCTTTCCATTTCTTCGTGTCATCTTCAGTTTCTTTCACCAGTGTTTTATACTTTTCAGAGTACAAGTATTTTACCTCTCCAGTTAGGTTTATTCCTGGGTATCTTAATGTTTCTGGTGCAATGGTAAATAAGATTGTTTTCATAATATCCTCTGCTACTCCTTCATTATTATTGTAGGGAAATGCAACAGATTACTGTATGTTGATTTTGTACCCTGCAACTTTACTGAATTCATTTATCAGTTCTAGCAGTTTTGGGGTCAGTTTTTCTATCTGGAGTATCATGTCATCTGCAAATAGTGAAAGGTTTACTTCTTAGTTGCCAATTTGGATGCCTTTTATTTCTTTCTGTTGTGATTGCTTTGTCTAGGACTTCCACTAGTATGTTAAATAACAGTGGTGAGATTGGCTATCCTTGTCTTATTCCTGACCACAGAGGAAAACTTCTCAGTTTTTCCCCATTAAAGATGACATTAGCTGTGGGTTTTTCATAGATGGCCTTTATTATGTTGAGGTATGTTCCCTCTAAACCAAATTTGTTGAGGGTTTTTTTTTTTTATTTAAATTCAAGTTAGTTAACATACAATGTAGTCTTGGCTTCAGGAGTGGAACCCAGTGATTCATCTCTTACATATGACACCCAGTGCTCATCCCCAAAAGTGCCCTCCTTAATGCCCATCACCCATTTAACCCATTCCCCCAATCCCACCCCTCCAGCAACCCACAATTTGTCTCTGTATTTAAGAGTGTCTTATGGTTTGCCTCCTGATCTGTTTTTATCTTACTTTTCCTTCTCCTCCCTCATATTTATCATTTGAGTTTCTCAAATTCAAAATGTGAGTGAAATTATCTGATATCTTTCTCTAACCGATTTATTTTGCTTAGCATAATACCCTCTAGTTCCATTTATGTTATTGCAAATTCCATTGTGTGTATGTATGTATATATATACCACATCTTCTTTATCCATTCATCAGTCAATGATCAGTCAATGGATATTTGGGCTCTTTCCATAATTTAACTATTGTTGATAGCTCTGTCATAACCATCGGTATATATGTGCCCCTTCGAATCAGCATTTGTGTATCCTTTGTATAAATGCTTAATAATGCAATTGCTGGGTCATAGGGTAGTTCTATTTTTAATTTCTTGAGAAACCTCCATACTGTTCTCCAGAGTGGCTGCACCAGTTTGTATTCCTACCAGCAGGGCAAAGGGATTCACTTTTCTCTGCATCCTTGCCAACATCTCTTGTTTTCTGAGTTGTTAATTTTAGCCATTCTGAGTGATGTGAGGTAATATCTCGTTGTTTTGATTTGTATTTCCCTGATGGTGAGTCATGTTGAGCATTATTTGTTTTGGGGGTGTTGAGACTGGTAAGTTCTTTATAGATTTTGGATACTAATCTTTATCTGATATGTCATTTGCAAATATCTTCTCCCATTCCGTCAGTTGCCTTTTAGTTTTATTGATTGTTTCCTTTGCTGTGCAGAAGGCTTTTATCTTGATGAGGTCCCAATAATTCATTCTTGCTTCTATTTTCCTTGCCTCCATAGATATGTTAAGAAGGTACTGTGGCCTAGGTCAGAGATGTTGCTGGGGTGCCTGGGTGGCTCAGTTGGTTAAGCATCCGACTTCAGCTCAGGTCATAATCTCACGGTTTGTGGGTTCAAGACCCATGTTGGGCTCTGTGCTGACAGCCAGCTCAGAGCCAGAAGCCTGCTTCAGATTCTGTGTCTCCCTCCCCTGCTCTCTCACTCTCTTGCTCTCTCTCTCCCTCTCTCAGAAATAAATAAAACATTTTTTTTAATTAAAAAAAAAGTTGCTGCCTGTTTTCTCCTGTAGGATTTTGATGAATTCCTATCTCATGTTTGGGTCTTGCATCCAGTTTGAATTATTTTTGTGTATGATGTAAGAAAGTGGTCCAATTTCATTCTCCTACATGTCTCTGTCAAGTTCTCCCATCACCATTTGCTAAAGAGACTCTTTTTCCCCCCATTGGATACTCCTCCTGCTTTGTCAAAGATTAGTTGTCCATATATTTGTGGGTCCATTTCTGGGTGCTCTATTATATTCCATTGATCTATGTGTCTGTTTTTGTGCCAATACCATACTTTCTTGATGATTACAGCTTTGTAGTACCGGTTAAAGTGTGGAATTGTGAAGTCTCCAGCTTTGGTTTTCTTTTTCAACTTGACTTTGGCTATTTGGGGTCTTTTGTGGTTCCATACAAATTTTAGTATTGTTTGTTCCAGCTCTGTGAAGAATTTTGGTGTGTTTTTTTTTTATAGGGATTACACTGAATGTGTAGGTTTCTTTGTGTAGTATTGATGTTTTAACAATATTTATTCATCCAATCCATGTTCATGGAATGTTTTTCCATTTCTTCATGTCTTCTTCCATTTCTTTCATAAGATTTCTATAGTTTTCAGCATACAGATCATTACCTCTTTGATTAGGTTTATTCCTAGGAATTTTATGGTTTTTGTGCAATTGTAAGTGGGATTGTTTCCTTGATTTCTCTTTCTGCTGCTTCATTGTTGGTATATAGAAATGCAGCTGATTTGTGTACATTGATTTTGTACCCTGCGACTTTGCTGAATTCATGTATCAGCTCTAGCAGTTTTTTTGGTGGAGTCTTTAGGGCCTTCCATGTAGAGTATCCTGTCATCTGCAGAGATTGAAACTTTGACTTATTCCTTGCCAATTTGGATGCCTTTTATTTCTTTTTGTTGTCTGATTGCTGAGGCTAGGATTTCCAACACTATGTTGAACAACCATGGTGAGAGTGGGGACATCCTTGTCATGTAACTGATCTTAGGGGGAAAGCTCTAAGTTTCTCCCCATTGAGGATGATATTAACTGTGGGCCTTTAATATATGGCTTTTATGATGTTAAGGTATGTTCCTTCTATCTCTACTTTCAAGAAAGGATGCTATATTTTGTGAAATACTTTTTCTGCATGTACTGAAAAGATGAGATGGTTCTTATCCTTTCTTTAATTAACGTGGTCTGTCACATTGATTGATTTGAGAATATTGACAGTCATTTCCATAGGCTCTCCTTATCTGCTATGGGCAGTGTTTAGTCTCTGGCCTGAATGTGGTGAGTTTTAACTAGGTTGCTCTGGTCTGCTTGTGAAATTAAACCTGATGTCAACTCCACCAGAACTGTGGCCCTGTAGAACTCTCTGGTCAGGAGATGTGGTGCGGGCATGGGTTTGTGCTGGTCTTCTGGGGTAGGGCCCACCATGCTGTGACTAAGACAAGCTTGACTGAGGAGGGCAGTTCCACAAGAGTGCAGGGATGTGGGTCTTGGTGTAGGCAAGTTAGGAAGCCACTGTCCTAGCTGTGCTATTTTCCACAGGTGGATCCATATTTATGCAGAGAAATGAGGCTGTGAAATGGCATAAGCCACAGAGACATCTCTGTGAACACTGCCTCTCAGGGACATGCTCCAAGAAGAGTACATATCTTCCCAAGTGTACCCTAGGCGCTCTTCAGATCACTATTTCCATGTTGTCTGTGTCTGGGTTATTTGCCTACTTTCTCTCTAGGAGCAGCACAGTGCCCTCTAGGCTCTATCCCAGCCAAGCCTCCTGACCATTAAAACTAAAGGTGTTAAGACCTGCTGGTTTCAGCAACTCACATAATTCAGTGCTTCTTGTTTTCCAAGCCAATGGCTTTGGGGAAATGTTCCCCCTTGTGCATTCCCCTGTGTGCTCCTGTTTCTCTCTTTCTTTCCCTTCTCTGTGACCATTGCTCCCTTTCCTCCACAACACCCACAATCTGTTTTTCTCCTAAACCACACCTCTGCACTTCCTACCTTCTTCAGTGTGGCCTCCTCTCTCCCTTTAATTTGTTCTGTCAGTCTTCAAGGCCATTTCTGGGTATTTGGGTGAATTTCTAGTTGTGTTCATGGATTGAGATGAACCTAGTGTACTCCTACTCTGCCACCATATTGAAAATCCATCAACAATGTTATTATTTGGGGGAGGGAGGGCTAAATGCAATTTAATTCTAGTAATCAGAGAAACCTTTCTCTGATAAAGCTTTTAAAAAATGTTTGTTGACATATAATATTAGTTTAAGGTGTACAACATAGTGATTTGACCATGCAGTATGTTACAAAATGCTCACCATAAGGATAGTTAGTATCTGTCACTCTATGAAATTATTACAATATTACTGACTGTATTCTACATGCTGTGCTTTTCATCCTTCTGACTTATTTATTTTATAACCAGGAGCTTGTACCTATTAATTCCCTTCACTATTTCAACCATTCCTTCACCCCCATATGTTCTGGCAACCACCACTTTGTACTTTGTATTTATCAGTCTGTGTCTCTTTTTTGTTTCTATGTTTTTCATGTGCTTTTTCTTTTAGGTTCTACATGTAAGTGAAATCATATAATATTTGTTTTTCTCTGATTTATTTCATTTAGTGTAATTCCCTCCTAGCCAATCTATGTTGTTCCAAACATCAAGATTTCATTATTTTTTTAAGTTTTTATTTGTTTTGAGGGGGGGAACACACCTGTGAGCAGGGGAAGGGCTGAGAGAGAGGGAGAGACTGAGAGAGAGAGGGAGAGACAGAGAATCCCAAGCAGGCCCTACACTGTGAGCATGTAGCCCAAAGCAGGGCTCCAGGGCTTAAACTTATAAACCATGAGATGACCTGAGCCAAAATCAAGATTTGGATACTTAACCAACTAAGCCACCCAGGTGCCCCAAGATTTCATTCCTTTTTATAGGTGAGTAATATTACATGGTATATGTAATATTACATTATGTATGCCACATCTTTATCTATTTATCTATTGATGACACAAATTGCTTCCATATCTTGGCTACTACAAATAATGCTGCAGTAAACATAGGAATGCATATATCTTTTCAAATTAGGTTTTAATGTTTTTCAGGTAAATATCCAGATGTAGGATTATTGGGTTGTATGATATTTCTATTTGTAATTTTTTGAGAAACCTTCATGTTTTCTGTAGTGGCTGCACCAGTTTACATTCCTGCCAGCAGTACATGAGTGTTTCTTTTTCCCCACATCTTTGCCAACACTTGTTATTTCACGTCTTTTTCATATTAGCCATTCTGGCTGGTGTGAGATCTTATCTCATTGTGGTTTTGATTTGCAGTTCTTTGATGATTAATGATTTTGAGCATATTTTCACATGTCTGTTGGCCATCTTATATCTTCACTGTGCAAAAGTATAGTCCCCATTAGTTTGGTGTAGTCCCCATTGTTATTTTTCTTTTTGTTTCCCTTTACTGGAGAGACACACCAGAAAAATATTTCTAAGGCTGATGTCCAAGAATTGACAGCCTATGTTTTTTTTAAGGAATTTCAGAGTTTCAGATCTTTCATTGAAGTTAATGCATTTTGAGTTTATTTTTGTGTTTAGTATAAGAAAGTGGTCCAGTTTCATTATTTTGCATGTAGCTGTCCACTTTTCCCAACACTATTCATTGAAGAGATTGTTTTTCATCACTGTATATTCTTGCTTCTTTTCTTGTAAATAATTAACCATATATAAATGTGTTTATTTCAGGGCTCTTTCTTCTCTTCCACTGATCTTTGTGCCTATTTTTGTGCCAGTACCATAGTGTTTTGATTACTACAGCTTTGAAGAACAGTTTGAAATCTGGGAGTGTAATACCTCCAACTTTGTTCTTTCTCAATATTGCTTTGACTATTCAGAGTTTGTTATGGTTTCAAGTTTTAGAATTATTTGCTCTGACAGAGATTTCATTGAATCTCCACATCTTCACCAACACTTGTTGTTCCTTGCTTTTTTTAAATTTTAGCCATTCTGACAGGTGTGAGGTGATTATCACATCATGGTTTTGATTTGCATTTCCCTAATGATGAGTGATATTGAGCATGTTTTCATATATTTGTTGGCCATATGTATGTCTCCTTTGGAGAAATGTCTATTCATCCTTCTGCCCATTTTTCAATTGGAATACTTTTATTGCAAATATCTTCTCCCATTCAGTGGTTGACTTTTTGTTTTGTTGACTGTTTCTTTCCTTTGCTGTGCAGAAACTTTTTATTTTTATATAGGCCCAGTAGTTTACTTTTGCTTTTGTCTCCCTTGCTTCAGGATACATATCTAGAAAAATGTCACTACAACTAATGTCAGAAAAATTACTGCCTCTGCTGACCTGTAGGATTTTTATGGTTTCAAGTGTCATATTTAGCTCTTTAATCCATTTTGAGTGTATTTTTGTGTGTGTGTTTGGTATAAGAAAGTAGTCCAGTTTCAATCTTTCACATGTTGCTGTTCAGTTCTCTCAACACCATTTGCCGATGAGACTATATTTTTCCTATTCCATATTCTTGCCTTCTTTGTTGAAGATTAATTGACCACATAATCATGGATTTATTTCTGGGCTCTCTATTCTGTTCCATTCATCTGTGTGTCTATTTACTGATGGCATTATACTGCTTTGATTACTACAGCTTTGTAGTATATCTTGAAATCTGGGATTGTGATACCTCCAATTTTATTCTTCTTTTTCAAAAATTTTTTGGCCATTCAGGATTTTTTGTGGTGCCATACAAATTTTAAGACTATTTGTTCTAGTTCTGTGAAAAATGCCTTTGGTATTTTGACAGGAATTGCATTAAATCCGTAGATTGTTTTGTGGACATTATAACTGTATTTGTTTTTCCAGTTTATGAGCATGGATTATGTTTCCTTTGTTTGTGTCGTCTTCCATTTCTTTCATCACTGTTTTATAATTTCCACTATATATAATTTGGTTAAGTTTATTTCCAGATATTTTATTATTTTTGGTGCAATATTAAATGGGACTTTTTTTTTATTTCTCTTTCTGCTAAATCATTATTAGTGTATAGAAATGCAACGGATTTCCACATATTGATTTCACATCCTGTGATCTTATTTAATTCATACATCAGTTCTAGTAGATTCTTGGTGGAAGCTTAGGGTGTTCTGTATAGTAGATGTTTTATTTCTTCCTTACCAATGCAAATGATTTCTATTCCTTTTTGTTGTCCAATTCCTGTGGCTAAGACTTTCAGTACCATGTTGAATAAAAGTGGTGAGACTGAACATCCTTGTCTTGTTCCTGATCTTAGGGGAAAAGCTCTAAGTTTTTCCCCATTGAGGATGATGTTAGCTATGGATTTTCACATATGGCTTTTCTTTTGTTGACATATGTTCCCTCTAAATCTACTTTTTGAATGATTTTATCATGCATGGATATTGTACTTTGTCAAATGTTTTATCTGCATCTACTGAAAAGATCATATGGTTTTTATTCTTTCTTTTATTGATATGATGTAACATATTGATTGATTTGCAGATATTGAACCACTTAGTGGAAAAAAATCCCAGGAAAAAAAATCATACTTGATAGTCATGAATGATTTTTTTAAATGTATTGTAGGATTTGGTTTGCTAATATTTTGTTGAGAATTTTTGCATCTATGTTCATCAGAGATATTGGCCTTTAATTCTCTCTCTCTCTCTCTCTCTCTCTCTCTCTTTGCAGTGTCTTTTTCTAATGTCTTTTTGAAGTGTCTTTAGCTGGTCAGAGTAATGATGGCCTCATAGAATGAATTCTTAAGATTTCCTTCCCCTTCCACATTTTGTAATACTTTGAGAAAAATAGGCATAAACTCTTCTTTACATGTTTTGTATAAATTACCTGTGATGACATCTTGTCCTGAACTCTTATTTGTTAGGAGCTTTTTTTATTACCAATTCAATTTCATTGCTGGTAATCCGTCTGTTCAAATTTTCTATTTCTTCCTAGTTGAGTTTTGGAAGGTTATATGTTTCTAGGAATTTATCCATTTCTTCTAGGTTGTCCAGTTTGTTGACATATCATTTTTAATAATATTTTCTTAAAATCCTTTGTATTTCTGTAATGTTGGTTGTAATTTCTCCTCTTTCATTTCTGACTTTATTTCTTTCAGTCTTTTTCCCCTTTTTTGATGAGTCTGGCTAAAGGCTTACCAATTTTGTTCATCCTTTTAAAGAATCAGCTCCTGGTTTCATTGATTTATTCTATTGTTCTTTTAGTTTCTATTCCATTTATTTCTTTTGTAATGTTTATCATTTCCTTCCTCTTACTGGTTTCACAGTTTGTTTGTTCTTCTTTGTGCCACTTCTTTGAGTTTAAGGTTAGATTGTTTGATTGAGATCTTTCTTGCTTCTTGAAGTAGGTCTCTATTGCTATAAACTTCCCTCTTGCAACAACTTTTGTTGCCTCCCAAAGATTTTGGACTGTTGTGTTTTCATTTGTTTCCATGTATTTTTTTTTTACTTGTTCTTTGATTTTTTGGTGACCTACTGAAATTAGTAGCGTGTTATTTAACCTCCATGTATTTAGTTCTTTCCAGATTTTTTCTGGTGGTTCATTTCTAGTTTCATAGGATTATGGTCAGAAAAGATGCAGGGTATGACTTTGATCTCTCTAAATTTGTTGAGACATGTTTTGTGACCTAATATGTGATCTATTCTGTACAATGTTCCATGTGCACTTGAAAAGAATGTGTATTCTGGTCTTTCTGGTTTTTTTTTTTTTTTTTAGTGTTTGTTGTTTTTTTCTAGGAGAGATTGAGAGACAGCGTGAACAGGGGAGGGTCAGAGAGAAAGGGAGTCACAGACTCTGAAACAGGCTCCAGGCTCTGGGCTGGCAGTCAGCACAGAGCCTGACACGGGGCTCGAACCCACAACCGCGAGATTATGACCTAAGCGAAAGTCGGACGCTCAACCGACTAAGCCACCCAGGCGCCCCTATTCTGGTCTTTTTGAATGGAATGTTCTGAATACACCTGTTAGTGCCATCTGATTCAGTGTATCATTCAAAGCCACTGTTTCCTTGTTGATTTTCTATTTGTATGATCTATCCTTTGATGTAAGTAGGGTGTTTTAAGTTTTTTACTACTATTGTCATACTATCTATTACTTTTTTTATGTTTGTTAATAGCTAAATTATTTGAGTGCTTCCATGTGAGTGCATAAATATTGACAATAATTATATCTTCTTGTTAAATTTTTCTCTTTATGATTATGGAGTGTACTTCTTTGTCTCTTGCTACCTCAGGTTTCTTTTCACATCCATTTCCATGATAAATGCTTCATTAGCCCTTCACTTTCACTTTCTTAATACTTTTTTTTTAAACATTTTTATTCATTTCTGAGAGGGAGAAAGAGACACACACACACACACACACACACACACACACACACACACGGTGTGAGCAGTGGGAGGGGGGGAGTCAGAGAGACAGGGAGACACAGAATCTGAAACAGGCTCCAGGTTCTGAGGTAGCTGTCAGCACAGAGCCTGACACGGGGCTCAAACTCACGAACCATGAGATCATGACCTGAGCGGAAGTCGGCCGCCCAACCGACTGAGCCACCCACGTGCCCCAGCCCTTCACTTTCTATCTGCATGTGTCTATAAGTCTGAAATGAGTCTTTTATATAGGCAGCATTTATGGGTCTTGCTTTTTTAATCAATTTCATTACCTTATGCCTTTTCATTGGTGTGCTTAGTCCATTTACATTAAAAATAACTATTGATAGGTATGTACTAATTGCCATTTTGTTACTTGCTTTTTATTGTGTTTGTAGTTCTCTGTTACTTTCTTCTCTTTCTCTGGTCTCTTGTGTTTTGCTGGCTTTCTTTAGTGATACACTTGGACTTCTTTCTCTTTATTTTTTGCATATCTACTGGAGTTTTTCATATGTGGTTACCATTAGGTTTATACATAACATGTTATTCAATAGCATCATATTACACTGATAGTCACATAAGCTTGAACTCATTCTAAAAGCACAGAAGTTTTACACCTCTGTACCCTTATGTTTGAGGTATGTGGTGTCATCCTTTACATTCTTTTATTTTATGAATCCCTTGACTAATTTTTAGAGATTTTTTTACTTTATTTTATGCTTTTATGCTTTAATTTTATTGCTTTTATGCTTCCTACTTTTCTTACTCCTTATAGCCTTTCCTTTCCACTTTAAGAGTCCCCTTTGGTATTTCTTGTAAAGCTGGTTTAGTGGTCATTAATTTCTTTAGCTTTTGTTTGCCTGAGGAATTCTTTATCTCTCCTCCTATTCTGAATGATAGCCTTGCTAGATAGAGTATTCTTGGATGCAGGTTTTTCCCTCTCAATATTTTGAATATATGATTAAAATATATAGTCCCTTTTAGCCTGCAAAGTTTCTGCTGAAAAATCTGCTGATAGTCCTACTGGGCTTTCCTTATAAATAACTGTTTTCTTTTCTCTTGACGCTTTTAAAATTCTCTCTTTATCACTGCTTTTGGTTATTTTACTTACTGTGACTTGATGTTGATCTCCTTGGGTTGATTTGTTAGGGGCTCCCTGTGCCTCCTAGATCTGGATATCTGTTTACTTCCCCAGATTCATGAAGTTTTCAGCTATTATTTCTTCAAGTAAATTTTATGCCCCCTTTTCTGTCTTTTCCCCCTCTGGGATCCCTATTATGTGAATGTTATTACACTTGATGGTGTCACAGAGTTATCTATCTATCTATCTATCTATCTATCTATCTATCTCACCTATTCAACTTGATTGCTTTCCATTACCCTGTCTACCAGGATTCTGATGCATTATTCTTCTTCTTTAGTCTACTGTCTGTTTTATCCTAGTGTACTTTTAATTTCATTTATTGTGTTCTTCATCTCTGGTTAGTTCTTTATTAGGTTTTCAGTCTCCTTGTTGAGGGAATCACTGAGGTCCTCCACTCTTTTCTCAAATCCATTGAGTATCTTGATGACCATTACTTTAAATAATCTATCAGCCATATTACTTATCTCCATTTCATTTAGCTCTCTTGCTGTGATTTTGACCTGTTCTTTAACTTAAAATATATTCTTCTCTCCTCATTTTGTCTACATCTCAGTGTCTTCCTTTCTATGTGTTAGGAAAATTAGCTGTCTCCTGCTCTTGAAACTAATGGCTTTATGAATTAGAGGTCCTGTAGTGCCCTTCAGTGCAATGCCTCTGTTCATCAGAACCTGTCTCTTCAAGGGTGTCTCCTATCTGTGTTTCATATGCTCTGCTATTGTGTCTTAGCTGCTTTTCTCATCCAGTCATCTGCAGTGGCTCTCTTTGCCTGCTGGGGGCGGTGTTTTGTCCCTGTGCTGTTAGATGGTCATTCTGGGCCCACTTTGGGCTTGAGTTGAGTCAAACCAGGAATTTGTCAGAGATGCAGTAGCACCAAACTGAGTGCATTTTCCCCATGTTTTCTAATGTGAATCAATATGTAGAGGATGTACTTATAATTGATACCATTATATAAGGTTACTACAATAATACTACAGGTAAAATTTGAAAAATTCTTTTTTTATTTTGATTAATTGAGTTGTTTTTCAATTATATAACATTTCTTTGAGCCTATTAATCTCACTGAGTTGACACAAGATTTAGTGAATTTAGTTAACTTTGACAGATGTAGTTTTGAAACTCATATGCTTTTTATTCAAATCAATCATTGCTTCCAAAAACAATAAACCAGTTTTTTCAATGGGGATGCAAATAGTAAAGGCACATTATTTTTTATGACACTTGCTTTATTTAAGTTATTGAAAAATTGTTGAGTATGTTTGGAAGAACTCAAGTATGTGAATCTACTTTTTCAACTGAAAATTATATGAAATCTAAATCCAGTTCAAGTATTCCCAATAAGAATTTAGCTCACAAATTGAGATATAACTACAAGGCATATTCCAATTTGAAAGACTAACATGAAAAAATGGTATAACATATCTCAAAAATATTTTTAATCTTGATTATATGTAGAAATGATAATGTTTTTATTTATTGGGTTAGATAAATTATGTCATTTAAATTCATTTGGTCTGTTTCCTTTTTCTCTTGGTAATAATTAATTTGTATTTAATCTCTATGGCTAAGGGAAATACTGGGAGCAATATTCTGCAAACGAAGATATATAATGAACTGAAATAGGAAGGCAGACATGTCATCTGGAGGTTAAGTTGCCCAAAATGGAACTTACCTGCTGATTCACTGTTTGCTTAGACTAGTGCACTCCCAAATAGAGAAATCTTTGTGAAGATAAGAAGTGGATAGAATATTGACTAATAGAAAAGGGTTTAAGACCACCTTAAGTTGTAATGCTTTGGTACTTTTGAAAATTCTTGTCTATATACATATCCCTTCGTTTTCTGGGATACCACATCATGTCTGGAATATGCAGACAATTTTTGAAGCAAATATGTATAAGCAACTAGGGAATACACCTGACCAGCATGTGAAATTGTTGCCACTTTGCAGCCAGCAGGATGTAACCAGAAGAACTGAACAGGAAAAATACTACAGGGAACAGTTTAGAAATTTTATTAAAGGAGGTAAGCTGATTGTTAAATGGAAGATTCCAAAGAAACAGCAAAGAATTATTTTTATAATATACATATATTCCCTTTAAGGATAAACACATTTAAGGTTTATATTTTAAAGTATTTGTGTATATATAAAAACATACATATGCATACATATAGAATGATATATAACACAACATTCGCAATATTAGTAGTGGTTATCTCTGGTAAGCAGAATTACAGGTGATTTTTATTTTCTCTTTGCTTGACTATATTTTATAAATTATCTACAATGAGCATGTATCCCTTTTATTCTGGGGGGGAAACGTCTTTTAAAAAATAATCTAAAGACCTCCTACCTATGTAATTGAAATCTGCAGTCTTCTGTGTGGAGCATAACCAGAAATGGAAGAAATTACAAAGAATAAACAATCATCACCTTCCCTCAACACAGCATAAAGATGAAAAGGCCTTCCAACAAATTAAATCTCAGTGAAATTCTCCAACAGCCACTTTCAGCTCAGCAGGAAAGGACACATTTTTTCTTTGTTGCTTGGCTTAAGATGTCTGGTCACAGGCTCATTGGAGCGAGGTGATGCCAGCCAGCCTCTCCCAAGCTCACCCAGGACATCGTTATCTGTGCAGTGCAGTGTAGCAGGTAAGGCTAAGCTTTGCAGGACATCCCCCACTGACTTGGTTCCTGAAAACACATGAAAACCCCATTAACAAATTTTTAAAGTTTGCTACTGTGTGCTAATTTTGAATATTGTTCTCCTTCTCTTAAAATGTAAACAGAATGGATTTCTTTGGGGGAGTAAAATGTACAGAAAATGAATTAAGGTCATGGGTGAAGGGTGGGATTCAGTTTAAATGTCTGAACAGTTTAGATTTCCATGGTCAACTGCACAGTAAAGAATTTTCCCAAGTGACTCTCCTAGTTATAAAGCTTTTCCCTCTCAGCTCAAAACCCACCCAGCTCTGCTCTGTTCTATTCTCTGAAGCAGGAGCTAAGAGTCAGCTTGTCTGCTTGGCCAGCTTTGCCCTATTAGACTCTGCCAATAGGGAGTGCGTGAGAGTGTCTGTGAGGATGGTGGAGGGTGAAGAGACTTATCCCCATTTACTCCCTGTTTCTGTCAGCATCGTTCATTTAAGAATTCTTCACCATGGCATTGACATTTGTTTCCTCAAAGATATCAGCACCAGTTGAGCAGTACCTCCTCCTCCAAAATACTAGATTTTAATAATCCCAACCTCTTCTCTGTATTTCCCAGTCCTCGAGATAGGAGCAGCTTGCTACAGTTGCAACCTTTTGCCTTTCTGTATCTTCAATACTTGCTTAATAATTTGTTATATTAAACTCTCTGTGTTGAAACAGCTAATGTGTTTTTTTGTCTCCTGACTAAAACTGACAGATTCAGTCAGAGAATTCAGTCTCAAGAAGGGTGAGAAGCATATTAATAGGACATAATAGGCCACTCTGTTCTGTTCTAATAGTTGGGCTTCTAAATAAGGAGATGCAAGAAATAAATGAAACCATGTGTATTTATAAAACATGCATATTACTAATGGCAGCTATACAGATATTTCAGTAATTGGGACCACCTGTGGCTGGAGTAATCTAAGCCATGTACTTAGTTCAAGAAAGCTTCAAGAAGGAAATGAATTTTAGGGATGAATGATACAATCTCGCAGAGAGGAGAAAGGTTATTCTGATATGGTCAATGGTATCTACCTAGACTTGAGTGGGAAAACAAATGAGTCACACGTACAAGGAAACTAGGGCAGTCCTCCATCATCATCCTCCTTCCCGGCACGTAACACAGAACTGGGAACACCAGACATGATCAATAAATATTTACTTAATTATTGAGCTCAGTAATTGAATTGTATTGCTGGTGTGCAGAGGCTGGGTAATCTTACCTTATTTATGCATGGCAATTTGGAATTACACCAAGTTCACAATAATAGAAGCCAGGATTCTGAAAGAAGATACCTGGGAAGTATAGTAGGATGATGGGAAGTTTGGAGACAACCAGGAACTATTGCCTGAGTGCAGAAATAACCTCTGGATTTCATCACTGATGATGAAAATGGTAAGGAAATGGAACCAAAGTAGGAAGAATCTACAGTACATGGAGATCAACTTAAGGAGAAAAGGGAAGAGGAAAAGCTTTTGCTCCAGTGTTATGAATCTGAGAAAGAAGACCTGCATAGGACTTGGAGAATGTCCAAATGGATATTGCCTGTGGGCAGAAGGGGAAAATGATACTAAAATAAAGGAGAAAATTTAGGTGAAAATAAAGGTGAAAAAGAGAGGGGACTCCAAAGGCATAAGAAACAAGTCATAACCTAGAGGATTTTTAAATACAATTTACAATGACCAGTTATTCTGCTTATAGACTGGGAACAAACAAATAAAACTGGGTTTAAACTAGAGCTCGATGGGTTTAGATTAAATTCAATATGTGCTGACAATGAGCGAAATTACAAAGTCTCGTTCTCTAGACTTTTTTAAAAAAATAACACTGATTCTTATTTGTCTGTGGTGGTATGACTGTGACCCTACATTATTGGAATATAATTTATTGTTTTATTTCCCTTCAATCATTATGATTTCCTAGGACTTTTAGTGGTTAGTTAATTCATTCAAGGTCATGTACAGTGAGAGGCAAATAGAAATCAGTTTGCCAACCCTGAAGTGGGTTTCATCTCAAATGATCATTTTGAATCTCTTCCCTTCAAAGAAATAATGAACAGAAAGAGCGCCTCCTCTTGCATGTCTGGTGATTCCCACCTAGACAGAACTGTCCCTGGCTCCTTACTATTTTCATTGACTTGGAGCAGCAGAAAGGATAGGCAGTTAAGGAGGAGAAAGGAAAATGATCCCAACTAGCTTCCTTTTCTCAAAAACACTAAAACTGTATTTTCTGCAATCTTCAGTCAAAGAAATGCAAACTCTCAACAACAAAAATGATAAGAGCAAATATTTCTGAACTTTGGCACTCCATTAACATCTCCTTGATAAGGATTTTTCAGACATCATTTTACTTAATCTTCACAATAACCTAATAAGATAGATACTGTTTTTCATGGATTAAGTTCTGTCCTCTTCAAAAATTTACATGTAAAAGTCCTAACCTTCAGTACTTCAGAATGTGACCTTATTTGAAAATAGAGTTGTTGCAGATATAATTAGTTTGGATGAGTCATGCTGGAGTATAGTGGGCCCATAATCCAATATGATTTGTGTCCTTATAAAAAGAACACCATATGAAGAGACAGATATACAGGTACAGAGAGAACACCATATAAAGACTGGAGTTATGCTGCCACCAGCCAAGGAACTACCAGAAGCTAGGAAAGAAGCTTAAAATAGATCTTTCTCTAGCAGCTTCAGAGGGGAGCATGGTCATGTCAACACATTCATCTTGGACTTTTAGCCTCCAGAACTGTGAGACCATAAATTTCTACAATTTAAGCCACTATGTTTGGGCTACTTGGTTACAATAGCCCTAGCAAACTAATATACTATCATTATCCCATTTTATGGATGAGAAAAATAAGTGGTAGCTAGTAACATGGCTTCAAAGCCTGAGTTTAAGAGCCTATATGACCACCCTCCCCCACATACTATTCAATATGAAAGTGGTGATAAAGGAAGCTTATGAAATGATGATAGCAATAGCTGAGTAATTTCCTGACCATATCTTGAATTAACAGGAACAGGAAAGTGTTTTTGTAGATATATCACATGACACACACATGCACGCACACACACACATAGGAATGTTGAGACCTTAAATGCTATATCCTTGATCTCAGAAAAAGAACCATGGTAAAAAAAAAAAAAAAAAGAAGAAGAAGAAGAAGAACCATGGTGTTTTGAACCCCAGATGTAGACTGAGGAGATGTGAATTTCCAGTCTCAGCACCAACCCTGACCATCAGGGGTTTTTTTCCACCCCAGTCTCAGTTTCCTTAGATGTAACAGGTGGTGAAAACTTTCTCCAGTTGTGAGAATTATGTAAAAATGTATAAGAATGCATGTTGAAAACCATACAGTGGTGGGAAAACATAACTAGAATTTGACTAAGTTGCATCTATCCATAAAGAACATCATAACAAAGTGAGGGGCACCTAGGTGGCTTAGTCAGTTAAGCATATGACCGACTCAGCTCATGATCTCACTGTTCATGAGTTCGAGCCCTGCATCAGGCTTGCCGCTGTCAGTGCAGAGCCTACTTCAGATCCTCTGTCCCCCTCTCTCTGCCCCTACTCTGCTCATGCTCTCTCTCCCCAAAATGAATAAACATTTTTATTTTAAAAAAGAACATAACAAAGTGAAACTAATAGCAATTATACTGATGCATAAAAGTATGAATTTTTTCAGTGATATGAAAATTTTCCATGCATTATTCCTAAGCATATATGTATTTTATTTCCAATGGGGTACAGTTACTTTAATAACAAAGGCATGGTGGCTCCACCACCATCTTCTACAAATGCACACCAAACTTGGCCTTGAGTGCCCTAGCTTGTAGTTCTAATTGGAAACTGCTACTACTGTATCTGGTAAGAAATTAACTTAGCTTTGTAGTTAAGAACACAAAGGCTTTGTTTGGGATTCTTTGAAGAGCTGGGTTTTCAGACTCCTTTTCACTGCTTTCCAATAACCAGCCAGCCTAGAACTGAATTGGACCTCCCACTGCCTCGTGCACATCTGGTGTTTTCTAATGAAGAGAGGAAGGCAAGGAAAACAGGCCTTTTGTTAAAGACAGAGGAAGTTTTCTGTTTTCATTCCAGAGTCAATGAGCAGCAGCCAAACAGGAGAGAGAACAATGAACTACTATTGCGCTTATCTTCTAAATGCACCTGTTTGTAACAATCCAGTGAATGCCAAAGCTGCTGTTATTTGACTAGAAACAGAGTCTCCTTTGAGAAGCACCTTGAAACCTTGCAGAGGTGGAGAGAAAAGAGAATCCAGTCTGGCTTGCAAAGCACAATTTAGAAAAGTGCGTTGATATTGTCTTATTGGGCACATTAAGGGATCAAGATTAGGAGTACTTGCAACTTTATTCAAAGGAGTACCTCTTGAACAACAACAAAAAAAAACTTTTCTCATGCTGCCATGTTTTGTAATCCCTTAGCTCTATCCTCCTTCCAATCCCAGAACAACAGAATTATTAGGAAAAATGTCAACTTACTGATCACCCTCAAATTCAAAGATTCTTGACCCCTGAGGCCTCTTCTTATCTTCTGCTCATGAGCTCTTGATGTCTGCAATGGACCAAATGTTTGTTTCTCCCCAAAATTCAGACGTTGAAACCATAATCCTCAATGTGATGGTACTTGGATGTGGGGCCTTTGGGAGATGTTTGTGTCATAAGGGTAGAGGCCCTCATGAATGGGATTAATGTTCTTATAACGAAAGACACAAGAGAGGTGATTTCTCTGCCATCTGAAGACACCGCAAAACGAAAGCCATCTGTGAACCAGCCAGAGGGCCTTTACCAGAGTCTGACCATGCTGGCACCCTGATCTCAGAATTATCAGCCCCTAGAGCTGTGAGAAATAAATTTCTGTTGTTTGAGCCAGTATGGTATTCAGTGTGCTTTTTGTTAAAGCAACCCAAATTGACAAAGACAACACCCCATAACATTTAGGACACAAAACAGATTCAGTATATAACCAGAGAAAGGTCTAGTTATAATTCAAGATTTTAATACTAAAGATTTCATATCCATCCTTCCCCATCAGCATATGGACATCAGTATATTGAATAATATACAAAAGTCATGCATAACATACTCATGGCATGAGGAGGAAAATAAAAGTAAAAGAGCAAGTTTTTCTGAGTGTACCTATTTAACTGAATTAGTAAAGGTAACACATAAATCCTAATATTTCAATGGCTTAACATCCTAAAATTTAGTTCTTGTTGACATAGTAGATCAATATGGTTATTTCTCCTAGGCAACAGGGGGCAACTGAGGAACCAAGCTAATATAGACTCTCCATCTTCTACATATAGTTTTCAAGGTCTCCCTGAGTATCAATATCCAGACATGCAGACAGGAAAGGAGAGAGACAGAGAGAGAGTAACACCTGGGAAGTTTCTATGATCATACTTGGTAGAGAAGTATATTCTACTGACTTGCACTCATCACATAACAACTCCTAACTACAAAAAAGGGATACAGAAATGTAGTATTAGTGCCCAAAAATAAAAAAATTAAGAAAAGGGAGAAAGAGAGAGAATAAAGCTGATGATCAAGCAGCAGTCTATACCACAACTGATTTTTTTAATGCAGTGTTACAGACATGTGTCTAATCCAGAAAAACAAACTGGAAGAAAAAGTAACCATTGCACATTGACTTAAAATCCCCACTCTTAAAGCACAAAGTCAAACAGTCCTCCTGTATCAGTTAGCTATTGCTGCATAATATACCACCCCAAAACTGAGTGTCTTAAAACAATATTTACACATGATTATAGCTCACATGATAAGGGGTAGGCCAGGGCTCCTCTCACATTTGTTGGACTTGCCCATGCATTTACATCTGCCAACTGACTGGCCTGTTCAGATGTCTACAGGTCATTTGGGAGCTCTGCACTCAGTGCGCTGTACTGAGCATCTTAGATGGTAGGTCTGCTCTACAGGGCTCTCATCTGCCTCCTGAGTCTATCAGATGGTGTGAATATGTCTTTCTCACAGTAAAGACACAAGTGCAAGAGAGCTACTAGAAATACACAGAGCTACTCGAGGCCTGAGTTCAAAACTAGGGCATCATCAATTCTACCTCATTCTCATGACCAAATCAAACCACATAACTGAGCTCAAATTCAAAGGGTAGGGAAAAATAAACTATGACTCTAATGTTAGGAATAGCAAAGGTGCATAGCAAAGGACATAAATACAGAAAAGGGTGAAAAATAGGACCATCAGTGTAATCTAGCACATCCCCAATTCCACCTGATGCTACTCTAACAGCAATTAAGCTCGAAGAAGACATTGATGGTTATATTTCTTTTTGCCCTAGATGTATTCAAATGTGATTAACAGGGGCGCCTGGGTGGCTTAGTCGGTTAAGCGTCCGACTTTCGCTTAGGTCATGATCTCGCAGTTCGTGTGTTCGAGCCCCGCGTCAGGCTCTGTGCTGACTGCCAGCTCAGAGCCTGGAGCCTGTTCAGTCTGTGACTCCCTCTCTCTCTGACCCTCCCCTGCTCATGCTGTCTCTCTCTCTCTCCTAGAAATAAATAAAAAACATTAAAAAAAGAAGAAATGTGATTAACATAAATCACTGTTTAAGGTGTACAGAATAATGATTTGATTTAGCATATGTTGTGAAATGATTACCACATTAAGTTTAGTTAGCATCCGTCATCTCATATAGATACAAAAAACTTTTTCTCCTGTGATGAGAATTCTTAGGATCTACTCTCTTAACAATTTTCAAATATATATACCATACAGCAGTGTTAACTATAGCCATTATGTTGCACATTACAACCTTAGAAATTATTCATCTTATAACTGGAAGTTTCTACATTTTGATCTTTAACCAAGTCCTCTTCACTCCTCCTCTCCCTTCTGGTAACCACAAATCTAATCTCTTCTTCTATGAGTTTGGTGGGGGGTTTTGTTTTGTTTTAGATTCCACATATACATGAGATTATACAGTATATGTCTTTCTCTGCCTGACTTATTTCAAATACAATAATGCCCTCATGGCATACCCATGTTGTCATAAATAGCAGAATATTTTTCTTTTTATGGCTAAATAACATTCCATTTTCATATTCCATTCAATAACTTCATTATCCATTTATATGTCAATGGATATCTAGATTGTTTCCATGTTGGCTATTGCAAATAACACTGCTATGAACATGAGAATGCAGATATCTTTCTGACATAATGTTCTCATTTCCTTCAGATATATTCCCAGAAGTAGAAATGCTAAATCCTATGGTAATTCTATTTTTAAGTTTTTGAGGAACATCCATACATTTTTCCATAGTGGTTGTACCAATTTACAATCCTACCAACAGTGTGCAAGGGTTCTCTCTTTTCTCTAAAGCCTTGCTAGCATTTTTTATCTTTTGTCTTTTTGATGATAGCTATTCCAATAGGCATGAGGTGATATCAAATTGTGCTTCTGATTTGCATTTTCCTTCTGATTGGTCATGTTGAAGATCTTTTTTTGGGCATTTGTATACCTTCTTTGGAGAAAAATGTCTATTAAAGTCCTTTTTTAAATTGGATTATTTCTTTGTTTTTTCTTTGCTACTGAGTTGTATGAGTTCTTTATATATTTTAGATATTAACCCATTATTTTTTATTCCATTGCTTATGCTTCAGGTGTAATATCCAAAAACTCATTGCTAAGAGGAGCTTTTTTTGGTATGTTTTCTTCTATGAGTTTTTGTTTACTGGTCTTACATTTAAGTCTTTAATTCATGTCAAGTTGATTTTGTGAGTAATATAAGATAGGAGTCTAATTTCATTCTTTTATGTGTAAATACCCAATTTTCCCAGCACCATTTATTGAAGAGACTCTTTTTCCCACTGAGTACTCTTTATTCCCTTGTCAAACATTAGTGACCATAAATGAATGAGTTTATTTTTAGCCTCTTGATTGATTTTGTTCCATTGATCTATGTGTTTTTATGCCAGCAATATACTGTTTTGATCACTACAGCTTTATAATATAGCTTCAAATCAGGAAGCGTGATGCTACTTGCTCTTTCTTTCTCAGAATATCTTTGGCTATTAGGGATCTTTTGTGGTCCCATGTAAATATCAGGATTATCATACTACTTCTGTAAAAAAAATGCTATTAGAATCTTGATAGTGATTGCACTGAATCTTATAGATGACTTTGGATAATCTGGGTATTTTAACAATATTAGTTCTTTGAACCCATGAACATGGGATACTTTTCCTTTTAGTTGTGTCTTTTTCTATTCTCTCATCAATGTCTTGTAGTTTTCAATGTAGAGATCTTTCACGTCCTTGATTAAATTTATTCCTTAGTATTTTATTTAAATTGCTTGATGCTATTGTACATGGGAACATTTTACTTCTTTTTAAGATAATTTGTTGTTACTGTATAGAAACATTGCTTATTTTTGTGTTAATTCTTCATCCTGCAACTTTATTGAATTCACTGATAAGATCTAACAGATTTTTGGTGGAGTCTTAAGGTTTTTCTTTATATAAAATTATGTCATTTGCAAATTTTTCTTCCTTCTTTCCAATTCTCACACCTTTTATTTGTTTTTCTTGTCTTATTTTTCTGGCTAGAACTTTCAGTACTGTGTTGAATAGACATGGTAAGTGTAGGAACCCTTGTCCCTGATCTTAGAGGAAAAGCTTTCAGTCTTTTACCATTCAGTACAGTAAGCTTGTCATATATAGACATTTTTTGTAGAGGTACATTCCTTTTATATACAACTTATTAAGAGCTTTCATCATGAATGGATGTTGAGTTTTGTCAAATGCTTCTCTACATCTATTGAGATGATCATATAATCTTTTTTCATTTTATTAATGTGATGTATCATATTTATTGTTTTGCAGATGTTGAACTAATCTTATATATCAGGGATAAATCTCACTTCATCATAGCAAATAAGCCTTTTAATATGCTGCTGAATTTGGTTTGCTAGTATTTTATTGAAAACTTTTACATTTTTATTTGTTAGAGACATTCACCTGTAGTTTTATTTTCTTATGGTGTCATCTTCTGACTTTGCTTTAAGTGTGATGCTGGCCTTGTAAAATCAGTTTTGGAGTGTTCCTTTTTGATTTTTTGGAAGACTTCAAAGAGGATTAGTGTTAATTATTTAAATATTTGGTACATCAGTAAAGCCATCTGGTCCTGGACTTTTCTTTGTTGGGAGATTCTTGATATCTGATTTAATTTCTTTTTCTTTTTCTTTTTTTTTTTTTTTTGCTGTCACTGCTTTGTTCCTTTCTCTTCTTTTTTTATGTTTATTTTTTACAAATAGTTTATTGTCAAATTGGTTTCCATGATAACTGATTCAATTTCTTTACTAGTAATTGCTCTGTTCAGATCTTCTATTTCTTTATGATTCAGTCTTGGTAGGTTGTATGTTTCTAAGAATTTTCCTATTTCTTCTACATTGTCCAGTTTGTTGGCATATAGTTTTTCATAGTAGGTTCTTATGATTCTTTGTATTTCAGTGGTTTCAGCTATAATGTCTTCTTTTCTGTTTATAATTTTATTGATTTGGGTCCTCTATTTTTGCCTTGGTAGCCCAGCTAAAAGTTTGTCAATTTTCTTTATCTTTTCAGGGAAACAACTCTTAGTTTTGCTCATCTTTTCCATTGTTTTCTGTTCTTTATTTCATTCATCTCTGCTTTTAAGTTTATAATTTCCTTCCTTCTGCTAACTTTAGGCTCAGGTTGTCCTTCTTTTTCTAATTCCTTGAGACATAGAGTTAGGTTGTATATTTGAGATCTCTCTTGGCTTTTTGTTTTTGTTTCGGGGGTTTGGGTTTTCTTTTTGTTTGTTTTTTTGTAATCTCAACACCCAATATGGGACTCGACTCATGACCTGGAGATCCAGTTGCATTTTCTTCCAATTGAGCCATCCAGGCACCCCTCTCTTGTTTTTTAATGTAGGTGTTTATTGCTATGAACTTCCCTCATAGAATTGCTTTCATTGTGTCCCATAAGTTTTGGTATCTCGTGTTTCCATTTTCATTTGTCTCAAAATACTTTTTTATTTCCCCCTTAACTTCTTCTTTAATCCATGGTTTGTTCAGGAGAGTGTTATTTCATTTCCATGAACTAGTGAATTTTCCAGCTTCCCTCCTATTATTAATTTCTATTTTCATTCCATTGTGGTCAGAGAAGATACTTGGTATGATTTCAGCCTTCTTGAATTTGCTAAAACTTGTTTTGTGGCCTAACATATGGTTTATCCTAGAAAATGTTCCATGTGCACTTGAGAAGAATGTATTTTATGCTGTTGCTGGATAGAATGTTCTGTATATGTCTGTTAGGTCCATTTGACATCAATGTTTCCTTATTGATTCTCTGTCTGGATGATTTATCCATCGTTGAGAGTGGGATATTAAAGTCCCCGAATATTACTGCACTGTTGTTTATTTCTACTTTTAGCTCTGTTATTTTTTTGCTTTATATGATTTTTGGTGCATAAATATTTACAAATGTTTTCTTCTTGATGGATTGACCTCTTTATCATTATATAATGGCCTTCTTGGTCTTGTTTAACATACTTAGTTTAAAGCTATTTTGTCTGAAAAAAAAGTATAGCTACACCTGGAGGGTTTTTTTGGTTACCATTGGCTTTAAATATATTTTGATGGTTATGTTTTATGATAAGAATGAGTAAATTGAATTATAATCACTCCCAATATGCAATCTTCACAGTAGACAGATAAGCAGTGAAACAGCAGTGACTGGTATAGAGTCCATGCTGTCTATCTATTTGACAGCATTGGTCTTTCCTTCTAACATAAGTTAGTATACAAATGATATTGCTGGTTCGATTCTAATTAGAAAAGAACATATGAAATAAAGGCTTAATTTTCAGCCACTCATGACTTAAGAGAAAGTCTTTTCATGGGACCAGTTTCTGTAAGCAATTGTTAGTCCTGGAGAATGGGAATGGGACAGTGTGATGATTAATTTTATGTGTCAACTAGACTGCACCATGGATTGACCATACTTTTGATCAAACATTATTCTATGTGTGTCTGTGAGAGTATTTCTAGAAAAGATTAACATTTAAATCCGTAGACTGAGTAAAACAGATTGCTTTCCCTAATATGGGTAGATCTCATCCAACTGAATGAACAACTGAATAGAACAAAAAAAGTCAGAGTAAAAAGGAACTCCTACTGTCAGCCTACTGAGCTGGAACATCAATCTTTTCCTGCCTTTGATCTTGAACTAAAAATTTGGTGCTTCTTGAGTCTTGAGCCTACTAGCCTTCAGCTGGAATGTATACCATCAGCTCTCCTGAGTCTCCAGCTTGCCAACTGCAGATCTTGGAACTTCTCAACCTCTATAATTTTGTGAGCCAGTTCCTTCTTCTATATATGTCCTGTTGATTCTGAAAACCCCTGACTAATACAGGCAGCATGAAGTAAGGTTCATTTGGAGCTTTAGCAGCCTTTGTAAGGCACTTGGGAAATCTAAACCATGCCTTTGAAAAGTAAAGCTCCAGTTTGTTTTCCCCACTTGTCTGGCTTCAAAACACCAGTGGCTATTAACATTGATCTGTCCAGACTGCGTCCATAAAGATCTGTAAACTGATCAGAGGGGAAATTAAATTAGAGTGTAATTCTGCAGCACTCTGAAGAATATTAGCTTGCAAGAACACCCAGGAGAGCCAATTAGAACCATCATGGCTTTTCTGCCCATGGAATACAAACGTTCTTTCTCATTCCATGAGACCTGAAATGCTACTAGGGTAGTGCCTGTCTCATTTGGAGGGTTAGTACTGCTTGTATCTATAGGTGCTGATCAGACATCCAGATTAGGAAATGCTTAAAGTAATCCTATTAGCAGAACTGGACTAGGGAATAAAGCCAGCTCAGTGATGCAGCTAAGGTTAATGTCAAAAAACTAGTTATATCAGTGACTGGGAAATCACATCAGTGGGAAAAAAGAAGTGATCTCTGCCAGTGGGCATTGGGAGAAGGAAAATAAACAAGACAAAACCAGCAGGGCTAATAACTCTCAAAGAAGAAGGACCCCTCCTCACCTAGCTGAAGTTCACAGTTAATTTCTAAATCCCCAGAAAGAAAAGGAAAAGGACAGTAACCTATTCTGTCCCTACCTTATGCCAAATGCTTGTACACATGGCTTTATTTCATGTTTGCAACATCCCTTCCAATTTTACAAATAAGTAAACTGATGCTTAGACACATTAGGATAATTGCCCAAGATTACATCAGTAGAAAGTGAGGCTTCTTAGATTCTGGTCCAAGTCTGCCAGAATCTAAAGCCTGCATTCTTTCCACTACATCACACAATGTGTATGTCTAAGGAAATGAATAAGGTAAAAGGAGAGTAAAAATGGCTTAAAGCAAGCAAGGAGGTGTGACTACTTGCGCAGCATCAAGGAAAATCATAATTAAAGGTAATAGGGGTTGCCATCAAAAGCAAACCAAAGTGTATGAAAGAGAAAAGAAGCCTACATACGATGAAAACAAGAAGCCCAGGAAGCCCTGTTATGTGCCACATAAGAGCCACATCCCAAAGTGTTCTCTATTGGGAAGCACAGCATCAGAGACAGGTAGCTCATCAGACAGATAAAGAAACACATTGAATTTTGAGGAATTAACCAAAAGTAGTAGTCTTGTGCCTACTTCACACCCTGGCAAAGAGAGCTGGGAAATATGAAGAACTTGGAGCTGACAAAGATGTCATGGCCTGGACTGGTCTCCAGATGGGCTTAACTTTTACTCCAGTGTCCCATGAGCAAATTAACCACAGATGTGCTCAACATGTTTATCTTTTTTTTAATAGTTTATTGTCAAGTTGGTTTCCATATAACTCCCAGTGCTCATCCCCACAAGTGTCTCCTCCATGCCCATCACTCCCATTACCCACCCCCCATCCCCATCAGTCCTCAGTTTGTTCTCAGCATTCAAGAGTCTCTCATGGTTTGCCTCCCTCCCTCTCCCCCACTATTTTTTCCCCTTCTCCTCCACCACGGTGCTCCGTTAAATTCCTCCTAATCCTCCTATACGTGCAAGCATATGGTATCTGTCCTTCTCTGCCTGACTTACTTCGCTCAGCATAACACCCTCAAGGTCCATCCATGTTGCTACACATGGCCAGATTTCATTGTTTCTCATTGCCATGTAGTATTTCGTTGTATGGATAAACCACATCTTCTTGATCCATTCGTCCATTGATGGACACTTAGGCTCTTTCCATGTTTTGGATATTGTTGAGAGTGCTGCTGTGAACATTGGGGTACATGTGCCCCTATACATCAGTACTCCTGGATCCCTTGGGTAAATTCCTAGCAGTGGTATTGCTGGGTCATAGGGGATTTCTGCTGTTAATTTCTTGAGGAACCTCCACACTGTTTTCCAGAGGGGCTGTACCAGTTTACATTCCCACCAACAGTGTAGGAGGGTGCCCGTTTGTCCACATCCTTGCCAGCATCTAGAGTCCTCTGATTTGCTCATTGTAGCCACTCTGACTTGCATGAGGTGGTATCTCAGTGTGGTTTTGATTTGTATGTCCCTGATGAGGAGGGACACTGAGCATCATTTCATGTGTCTGTTGGCCATGTGGATGTCCTCTTTGGGTAAGTGTCTGTTCACGTCTTCTGCCCATTTCTTCACTGGATTATTTGCTTTTTGGGTGTGGAGTTTGGTGAGTTCCTTATAGATTTTGAATACTAGCCCTTTATCTGATATGTCATTTGCAACTATCTTTTCCCATTCCTTCGGTTGCCTATTAAATTTACTAATTGTTTCCTTTGCCATGCAGAAGCTTTTTATCTTGATGAGGTCCCAATAGTTCATTTTTGCTCTTGATTTCCTTGCCTTTGGGGATGTGTCAAGTAAGAAATTGCTGCGGTGGAGGTTAAGGAGGTTGTTTCCTGCTTTCTCCTCTAGGGTTTTGATGGTTTCCTGTCTCACGTTCAGGTCCTTTATCCATTTTGAGTTTATTTTTGTGCATGGTGTGAGAAAATGATCTAGTTTCATTCTTCTGCATGTTGCTGTCCAATTCTCCCAACACCATCTGTTAAAAAGGCTGTCTTTTTCCATTGGATATTCTTTCCTGCTTTGTCAAAGATCAGTTGGCTGTATACTTTTGGGTTCACTTCTGAGTTCTCAGTTCTGTTCCATTGGTCTATGTGTCTGTTTTTGTGCCAATACCATACTGTCTTGATGATGACAGCTTTGTAGTAGAGGCTAAAGTCTGGGATGGTGATGCCTCCGTTTTGGTTTTCTTCTTCAATATTACTTTGGCTATTCGGGGTCTTTTGTGGTTCCATACAAATTTTAGGATAGTTTGTTCTAGTTTTGAGAAGAATGCTGGTGCAATTTTGATTGGGATTTCACTGAATGTGTAGATTGCTTTGGGTAGTAATGACATTTTAACTATTTATTCTTCCAACCCATGAGCATGGAATGTTTTTCCATTTCTTTGCGTCTTCTTCAATTTCCTTCATAAGTTTTCTATAGTTTTCATCATTCAGATCTCTTATATCTTGGGTTAGGTTTATTCGTAGGTATTTTTTATGTTTTTTGTGCAATTGTGAATGGGATCAGTTTCTTGATTTCTCTTTCTGTTACTTCATTGTTGGTGTATAAAAATACAACCGATTTCTCTGCATTGATTTTGTGCCCTGAAACTTAGCTGAATTCATGGATCAGTTCTAGTAGGCTTCTGGTGGAGTCTGTCGGGTTTTCTATGTCATCTGCAAAAAGTGAGAGTTTGACTTCTTCTTTGCCAATTCTGATGCCTTTTATTTCCTTTTGGAGTCTGATGGCTGAGGCTAGGACTTCCAGCACTATGTTAAACAATAGTGGTGGGAGTGGACATCCCTGTCATGTTCCTGATCTCAGGGGGAACATTCTCAGTTTTTCCCCATTGAGGATGATGTTAGCTGAGGGCTTCTCATAAATGGCTTTTATGATGTTTAAGTAAGTTCCTTCTATCTCGACTTTCTCAAGGGTCTTTATTAAGAAGGGATGCTGTATTTTGTCAAATGCTTTTTCTGCATCTATCGACAGGATCATATGGTTTTTATCTTTTCTTTTATTGATATGATGTATCACATTGATTGATTTGCGAATATTGAACCAGTCCTGTAACCCAGGAATGAATCCCACTTGATCTTGGTGGATGATTCTTTTTATATGCTGCTGGATTCGATTTGCAAGGATCTTGTTGAGAATTTTTGCATCCGTATTCATCAAGGATATTGGCCTGTAGTTCTCTTTTTTTGCTGGGTCTCTGTCTGACTTGGTAATCAAAGTGATGCTGGCTTTGTAGAATGAGTCCAGAAGTTTTCCTTCGATTTCTATTTTTTGGAATAGCTTGAGAAGAATGGGTATTAATTCTGTTTTAAATGTCTGGTAGAATTCCTCAGGGAAGCCATCTGGCCCAGGGCTCTTATTTGTTGGGAGATTTTTGATAACTGATTCGATTTCCTCACTAGTTATGGGTCTGTTCAGGTTTTCTATCTCTTCCCATGTGAATTTTGGTAGCGTGTGTGTGTTTAGGAATTTGTCCATTTCTTCTAAGTTGTCGAACTTGTTGGCATTTAATTTTTCATAGTATTCCGTGATAATTGCTTGTATTTCTGAGGGATTGGTTGTAATGAGTCCATTTTCATTCATGATTTTGTCTATCTGAGTGCTTTCTCTTTTCTTTTTGAGAAGCCTGGCTAGAGGTTAGTCAGTTTTGTTTATTTTTTCAAAAAACCAACTCTTGGTTTCATTGATCTGTTCAACTGTTTCTTTAGATTCTATATTGTTTATTTCTGCCCTGATTTTTATTATTTCTCTTCTCCTACTGGATTTGTGGTGCTCCTGTTGCTCTTCCTCTAGTTCCTTTAGGTGTGCTGTTAGATTTTGCACTTGTGCTTTTTCTAATTTCTTGAAACAAGCCTGCAGTGCAATGTACTTTCCTCTTAGGACTGCCTTAGCTGCATCCCATTGAGTTTGGATTATTGTATTTTCATTTTCATTTGTGTCCATATATTTTTAAATTTCTTCTTTAATTGCCTGATTGGCCCATCGTTCTTTAGTAGGGTGTTCTTTAGCCTCCATGTTTTTGGAGATTTTCTAGACTTCTTCCTGTGATTGATTTTGAGTTTCATAGCATTGTGATCTGAAAGTGTGCATGGTATGATCTCAATTCTTTTATATTTATTGAGGGCTGCTTTATGTCCCAGTATGTGATCTATCTTGGAGAATGTGCCATGCACACTTGAGAAGAAAGGGAATTCCATGGCCTCAGGATATAGAGTTCTATATATATCTGTCAAAGCCATCTGGTATATGTGTCATTCAAGTCCATAGTTCTTTATTGATTCTCTGTCTAGTTGATCTATCTATTGCTGTAAGTGGAGTATTAATGTCCCCTGCTATTAGCACATTTTTATACATAAGAGTGTTCCTGTTTGTGATTGTTTTATATATTTAGGTGCTCCCATTTTGGTGCATAGACATTTATAATTGTTAGCTCTTCCTGATGGATAGACCCTATAATTATTATATAATGCCCTTCTTCATCCCTTGTTACTGTCTTTACTTTAAAGTCCAGTTTGACTGATATAAGTATAGTTACTCCAGGGGTGCCTGGGTGGCTTAGTCGGTTAAGCGTCTGACTTTCACTTAGGTCATGATCTCGCGGTTCGTGGGTTCGAGCCCCGCGTCGGGCTCTGTGCTGACTGCCAGCTCAGAGCCTGGAGCCTGTTTCAGAGGCTGTGACTCCCTCTCTCTCTGACCCTCCCCTGCTCACGCTGTCTCTCTCTCTCTCTCTCCTAGAAACAAATAAAAACATTAAAAAATAAAAAAAACAAGTATAGCTACTCCAGCTTTCTTTTGACCACCAGTAGCATGATAGATATTTCTCCATCCCCTTTCTTTCAATCCGAAGGTGTCCTCAGGTCTAAAATGAGTTTCTTGTAGACAGCAAATAGGTGAATTTTGGTTTTTTTTATCCATTCTGCTACCCTATGTCTTTCGATTGGGGCATTTATTCCATTTACAGTCAGTGTTATTATTGAAAAATATGGGTTTAGAGTCATTATGTCATTTGTGGGATTCATGCTTGTGGTGTGTCTCTAGCACAGACCTCCCCGGAGCTGGCAACACTTGCTCTTGTACCTGCATTGAAATTGACTTCTTTACTCATTTCTGCTTCCATCCTCTCCTTTCTACAAATATTTATTCCATTTGACACTCTTAAATAAACATCCTCCACATTAAACTCAATCTCAGGGTCTACTTCTTCACAAAACCAATCTGTGACATATCTGACCCATCAGAAGAGTGATGAAAAGGGAGAGAACAGGAAAGATACTACTCATTCACCATCAGAAACAATTAAATATCTTTTTAATCTACTAAACATTTGATAAGTTAAAGAACTCTTGTACCAGCCTGAGTTTAGTTAGGAAAACAGGGGCACCAAATTTAATACAAGAATAGGGAATTTAACATGGAAATCAAGATTTATACAAATGTAGGATTTTCTAGAAGAGTGAAGATCTGTAAGGGATTGTAGCCAGAGGACTGAAGGCTTAAGGACTTCCCTTAAAGCATTAAAGTTGGCAAAGGGGGCTGTAAAGCAGGAAGTGAGGACATCCAAGAAGCCACCATTCTGGTCACCGAAGTGGGATCTCATGAAAAGGTCTGTAAAGCTAACAAATCAGCAAAATCCGCTGTATAGTACAAAACTGTGGTGTCTAGAGTCCACAACAGTGTAATAATTATAACTTCTTTCATTTCTACCTTTCAAATGTTACAGGACTACCTCTCCTTTAGCAAGTTCTAACCCAGATCGTACAGCAATTCTGGAAAATATAGTTCCCTATCTTAGACAGGAATGATGGTGAAGCCAATTGACACAGACAATCCAGAACAACTCTTTAACCAAATAATTAAGTTCATCTACCCAAATCCATGTTTTGTCCTCGTTATCTATTCCCACATGAGGTGGCTTCTGGTCTCTACAAAAGTCATTATTTCTGAGTAGGGCCTCTGGGCAAAAATATGAATGCCTGTCCTCCCCATGGACAATGAATGTGGCTTAAGCCACTGTGATTGCTGTTTATGGAAAAGAGACAAAATCCAGTGAGTGGGCTTAGAGTTGGGAGAATTTAGAGAAACTTGAAATATGTGGCATATAGTCAGCCTTCTTTCTGTTAGTCTTAATTACCCAGATTAATGAACACCTGTTAACCAAGGCACAGCCTTAAAAGGTCCCAGCCATGATGGAGAATTTAGGTATCAGAGTCATAAAGGAAAGTAGCTCCTGTTAAAAAGGAACCTTCATCCACTTTAAAGGCAAACTCCAGAGTATAGGTCTTTTATCTTGGTTAAGTTTATTCCTAGATTTTTTATTGTTTTTGGTGCAACTGTAAATGGAATTGTTTCCTTCCTTCCTTCTTTCTTTCTTTCTCTTTCTTTCTTCCTTCCTTCCTTCCTTCCTTTCTTTCTTTCTTTCTTTCTTTCTTCTTTCTTTCTTTCTTTCTTTCACCTTCCTTCCTTCCTTCCTTCCTTCCTTCCTTCCTTCCTTTTCTTTCTCTCTGAAAAGTCTCAAATCTTTAATTTTTCTCCTCACCTGGTGCAGCCCAGACTCAAGACCCCCGAGCTTTGCAAACACAATACATATGTCAACCCGTGGGCCCTTGCATCATCAGGTTAAGTAGAGGCAGGGGAGGCCCTTCTGGCACCCCGCAAAGTGCATCACAGACTGGCCCCCATGTGGCCTTGAAGTTTGGCCCATCAGCACCCTGACAAGTCCATGTGCTGTAATGGAATTGTTTTCCTAATTTCCTTTCTGCTGCTTTATCATTAGTGTATAGAAATGCAACAGATTTTTGTACATAGTTCTTGTATCCTGTGATGTTACTGAATTCATTTATAAGTTCTAGTGATGGGGGGGGTCTTTAGGAGTTTTAATATGTAATATCATGTCGTATGCAAATGGTGAAAGTTTTACTTCTTCCTTACCAATTTGGATGCCTTTTATTCCTTTTTGTTATCTAAATGCTGTGGCTCAGAATTTCAGAACTATGTTGAATAAAAATAATGAGTGGACATCCTTGTCATGTTCCTAACCTGAGGGGAAAAGCTCTCACTTTTTCACCAATGAGTATGATGTTAGCTGTGAGTTTTTCATATAATTGTTTCATTTATTTTACATTTAGTGTTTTACATTTATTTTCATAAAATTATTTTCATTTATTACATTGATATATGTCCCCTCTGGAGCAACTTTGTTCGGGGTTGTCATCAGGAATGGAAGTAGTACCTTGTCAAATTTTTTTCTGTATCTACTGAAATGATCATATGGTTATTATCCTTTCTCTTACTCATGTGATTGTATCATATTGCTTGTTTTGTGAATATTGACCCACCCTTGCATCCCAGGAATAAATCCCACTTTATCCCAGTGAATTACTTTTTAATGTATTGTTGGATTTGGTTTGATAGTATTTTGTTGAGAATTTTTCCTTCTATGTTCATCAGGGATATTGGCTACAGTTCTCTTTTTCTGTGGTATCTTTATCTGGTTATGGTCTCAAGGTAATGCTGGCCTCATAGAATGAATTTGGAAGTTTTCCTTCCTCTTCTAATTTTTGAAATACTATGAGAAGAATAGGTATTAACTCTTCTTTAAATGTTTGGTAGAATTAACCTGTGAAGCCATCTTTTCCTGGACTTTAGTTTGTTAGGATTTTAGTATTTTATTATTTATTGTTATTTTACTTTTATATTGGATTATATTTTTGGATTATATTTGTATTACATGTTTATTTGGATTATATTTGGATGTTATTTTATATTTTATTGAGATTTTATTGTTATTATTATCATCATTATTATTATTACTGATTCAATTTCATTGCTAGTAATCAGTATGGTAAAATTTTCTATTTTTTCTTGCTTCAATTTTGGGACATTATGTGTTTCTAGGAATTATGCATTTCTTCTAGGTTATCCAGTTTGTTGGCATATAGTTTTTCATAATACTATCTTACAATTGTTTGTATTTCTGTGATATTATTGTCATTTTTCCTCTTTCACTTGTGAGTTTGTTTACCTGGGTCCTCGTTCCTTTTTTATGAGTCTGGCTAAAAGTTTATCAATTTTGTTGATCTTTTCAAACAACAAACTCCTAGCTTTATTGGCCTGTTCTATTGTTTCTTTAGTTTCTCATTTGTTCATTTCTGCTCTATTCTTATTATCGCCTCTCTTCTACTGCTTTGGGGGTGTTTTTTATTTTTTTTTTATGTTTATTTATTTTTGAAGAAGAGACAGAGCATGAGTAGGGAAGGGGCAGAGAGAAAGGGAGACACAGAATCTGAAGTAGGCTCCAGGCTCTGAGCTGTCAGCACAGAATCTGAGGTGGGGCTCAAACTCACATGCTGTGAGATCATGACATGAGCTGAAGTCAGAGGCCCAACCAGCTGAGCCACCCAGGTGCCCCTGGGGTTTGATTTTTCTTGTTTGTCTAGCTCCTTTAAGTGCAGAGTTACGTTTTTTATTTGAGATTTTTCTTGTTTCTTTATATAGGTCTGTATTGCTATAAACTTCTCTCTTACAAGTTTTTGCTGCATCCCAAAGCTTCAAGACTTTGTGTTTTCATTTTCATTTGTTGCCATACTTTTTTATTTCTTCTTTGATTTCTTGGTTGGCCCATTTGTTTTTTAGTAGCATGTTATTTAACCTCCATGTTTGTGTGCTCTTTCCAAATTTTTCCTGTGGTTGGTTTCTAGTTTCATAGCATTGTGGTCAGAAAAGATGCATAGTATAACTTCAGTCTTTTTGAATTTGTTGAGACCTGTCTACCTACCTAATATGTGATTTATTATGTGCACTTGAAAAGAATATGTATTCTACTCTTTTAGGATAGAATGTTCTGAATATATCTGTTAGTACCGTCTGGTCCAGAATATCATTCAAAGCCACTGTTTCCTTTATTGTGTTTGGGTGATCTGCTCATTGATGTAAGTGGACTGTTAAAGCCCTTCCCCACTATTATTATATTTCTATTATTTACTTTATGTTTGTTATTAAATGTGTTATGTATTTGGATGTACCATATTGGGAGCATAAATATTGACAATTGTTATATCTTCTTGTTGGATTTTTCCCTCTATGATTACTTGGTGTCCTTCTTTGTCTCTTGTTACAGTCTTTGTTTTAAAGGCTATTTTGCCCGATATAAGTATTGCTACCCTGGCTTTCTTTTTACATCCATTTTCATGATAAATGTTTCTCTGTCCCCTCACTTTCACTCTGCATGTGCCTTTAGGTCTGAAATGAGTCTCTTGTAGACAGCATGCTGATGGATTTTGCTTTTTTATCCATTCATTGCCCTATGTCTTTTCATTACAGCATTTCATCCATTTACATTAAAAGTAATTATGGGTAGGTATGTATTTATTGCCATTTTGTCACTTATTTTGTGTTTGTTTTTGTAGTTCTTCTCTGTTCATCCTTCCCTCCTTCTCTTCTCTCACAGTTAGCTTTCTTTAGTGATATATTCAGATTCCTTTCAGTTTATGTTTTGCATATCTCTTTTTTAATGTTTATTTATTTTGAGAAAGAGAGAGAGAGCTTGAGTTGGAGAGGGGCAGAGAGAGGTGGAGAGAGAAAATCCTAAGCAGGATATGCACTATCAGCGCAGAGCTGGATGCGGGCCTTGATGTTACCAACCATGAGATCACGACCTGAGCCAAAATCAAGAGTCAGACATTCAACCAACTGAGTCATCCAGGCGCCTCTATTTTTTGCATACCTATTGCTGGTTTTTGGTTTGTGGTTACCACTGAGTTTGTGTATAACATCATCTGCATATAGCAGTCTACATTAAGTTGATAGTCACTGAAGTTTGAACCCACTTTGCCCTCCTCCCTCCCTATTTTAGGTATTTGGGGTCGTACTTTATATTCTTTTATTTTGTGAATCCCTTGACTAATTTTTATGAATATACTTATTTTTACTGCTTTTGTGCTTTCTACTTGTTTTATTCCTTTGTATGTTCATTCGTTTCTACTCAAAGAGTCCCCGTTAACATTCCTTGTTAGGCTGCTTTAGCACTTGTGGATTCCTTTAACTTTTGTTTGTCTGGGAAACTCTTCATCTCTCCTTCTATTCTGAATGATAGCCTGGCTGGATAGACTGTTCTTGGGTGCAAGTTTTCCTTTCAGCACTTTGAATATATCATGCCACTCCCTTCTGGCCTACAGAGTTTCTCCGGAAAGATCAGCTGATAGCCGTACGAAGTTTCCTTTGTATATACCTGTTTTCTTTTCTTTTGCTGATTTAAACATTCTCTCTTTATAACTACTTTTTACCATTTTAATTACTATGTGTCTTGGACCATACTACATGGACCTCCTTGGGTTGATTTTGTTGGGGGCTCTCTGTACCTCCTGGATTTGGGTTTCTGTTTCAGCTATTATTTCTTCAAATATACTTTCTATTACCTTTTGTTTCTCTTCTGTTTCTAGGATCCCTGTAATATGAATGTTATTACGCTTGATAATGATTGCTAAGTTTTCTAAGTCTATTTTCATTTTGTATTACTTTTAGTTGCTCACTTGTTCAGCTTGATTGCTTTCCTTTATTCTGTCCTCTAGGTCACTGATCCATTCTTCTGCATCCTTTATTCTACTATTCATTTCCTCTAGCATATTTTTAATTTCATTTATTGAGTTATTCATCTTGAATTGGTTCTTTTTTAGGTTTTTTGTGTCTCTGTTGAGGGCTTTACTGAGGCCCACCACTGTTTTTTCATATCCAGTGAGTACTTTTATGATCATTACTTTAAATGTTCTATTAGGCATATTATTTGTCTCAATCTCATTTAGCTCTTGTGCCATGATTTTGCCGTATTCTTTCATTTGGGACATATCCCTCTGTTTCCTCATTTTGTCTAACTCTCTGTGTCTGTTTCTCTGTGTTAGGAAAGTTGGCTACCTATCCTGGCATTGAAAGTAATGGCCTTATGAAGAAGAGGTACTGTAGTGCCCTGCAGTGCATGCCCCCTGTTTGCCGGAATCTGGTGATTCAGGGGTGTCTCCTATGTGTGTTGCATGCACCCTTCCATTCTGGGTGAATCACATTTGTCTGCAGTCTAGTCATCTGCATTGGCTCTTTTTGCCTGTTGTGGATAGGGTTTTGTCTCTGCATTATTAGCGGGCCAGTCTGGGGTGCCTTGGGCTTAAGTTGAGTCAAACCAGTCATTTGCCAGAGATGCAGTAGCACCAAATCTCAGGGTTCTTTCTCTGTTTTGTACACTGAGAAGCTTCTGTTGGTGAGTGGGGCTACAGTCAGACCGACTGTCTTCCCCCAGCCCACTGCATGGCTGCAGTCAGACTGGTGTGTGTAGTTGTCTTTCACTTTTCACTTTTAAGTGTGACCCAGGACCTTGCTACTTCTAGTGTGGTCTTTGAACCAGCAATATCAGTACCACCTGGGAGTGTGTAGAAATGCAGAATGTCCAGCCCTAATCTAGGCCTGCTTAATCAGAATCTGCATCTTAACATGATGACCAGGTGATTCCTACACCTTATGAAGTGAAAGTGAACACAGCAAGTGAAAGTATTAGATTTTCACATAGCCGAGGGCTTCCTAATGGAGATTATTTATGCCACATGTTCTCCTTGTGTTAAGCTAGGGATTTTTATTCTGCAGGAAGGCAGGTGACTTTTTTGCCTTAAAAACTTAGGCTTAATCATCTTGGGCACTTTTGTGATCCCATGACCCCAAATGAAGGGGCCTGGTTTCATAATTTAGGGCAATATGAGAACTTTCCCATATTCAGAATGCCTCCTCTGAACCTTAGCCCTATCCCTTCTACTTTTTCTGCTCCAGGTTGAGTCAGGGATGCTTGGTTTTGCGAAGGTGGCCTAGGAGTAATCTCTGGATGGTCTGAATGATATAGAGCTCTTGAGGACACTTTCTATGTCTAGATTTAGACCATAATCATTTTAGCATATGTTGACAGTGCTGTGCTCATACCATTTTTGTGAACACCTGCTTCTGGTAGGCGTGCTTTCCTTCTCAATAGTTAGCACCTGTATCTTTGTTGGCCGACTGCCCTCTGGCTGTCAGAATCTGGTTTGCCTGTGCGCATGAAAAGCCCAAAGCGCCTGAGAATTTACTTCTTCCCTTCGTATTCTCCAAACTAAGCCTAATTTGTAGAAAAGACAAACACTCAACCCCTCTTGGACTTGGAGTTGATTGGCCAACTCTGACATGTGACCTATGTACGATTTCCAGAACATTTTCTGTGGTGCATTGATAACATACAGTTGCTTGACCTCTTTTCCTCCCTGTTCCCACTTCCCTGGTCGTTTTGTTCTAGAAACATGTCTTACTAAATCATTGTCACATGAATTCTTGTCTCAGACTCTGCTTCTGGGGAACCCAACTTAAGATAGTCATCTTCGTGCCCCCCCCCCGCCGTTTAATACTATGGTTTATAAATTGATATGAAATGTATTATTCTCTGATTTATTAAACAGCCTCATGTACCAGGCACTGAGCTTGGGGTGGAAATAGAGTGGTAGTAATGCCTGGGTGAACCTGAAAAACTAAGAGTTTGCTGGGAAAAGACTGTAGACAGAAAGGACAATGGAAAGACCAAGTAAGTTAAACTATCCAAGAATTCAAACATGAAGTGCAAAGTAAGGCGTGGGAAGAAGTGAGGGTAAAGGTGTAGACAAAGGGAGAAAACATGAGCCATATTAAAATACTTGGACATCTAAATAAAAATATTGAAAAAAAAAAAGGGGGGGCGCCTGGGTGGCTTAGTCGGTTAAGCGTCCGACTTTCGCTTAGGTCATGATCTCGCGGTTCGTGGTTCGAGCCCCGCGTCGGGCTCTGTGCTGACTGCCAGCTCAGAGCCTGGAGCCTGTTTCAGTCTGTGACTCCTTCTCTCTCTGACCCTCCCTGCTCACGCTGTCTCTCTCTCTCCTAGAAATAAATAAAAATATTAAAAAATAAAAAAATAAAAAAAATAAAATAAAATACTTGGACATCTCATGTAGTTTTGATTTGTATTTCCCTGGTGATGAGTGATGTTTAACATCTTTTCATGTGTCTGTTGGTCATCTGTATGTCTACTTTGGAAAAAAAGTATATTCATTTCTTCTGCCCAATTCTGACTGGATTATTTGTTTTCTGGCTGTTGAGTTTGATAAGTTCTTTATAGATTTTGGATACTAACCTTTTAGCAGATATGTCATTTGCAAATATCTTCTCATCTTCCAAAGGCTGCCTTTTAGTTTTATTGAGTTCCTTCACTGTGCAGAAGCTTTTTATCTTGATGATGTCCCAATTGTTCATTTTTGCTTTTGTTTCCCTTGCCTCAAGAGACATATTTAATGGGAAGGTGCTACACCTAATGTCAAAGAGGTTACTGCCTGTGTTTTCTAGGATTTTGATAGTTTCAGGTCTTATATTTAGATCTTTCATTTATTTGAATTTATTTTTGTGTATAGTTAACAAATGTCCTGTTTTCCTGACACCATTTTTTTTCCTTTAGATATTCTTTCTTGCTTTGTCAAAGATGAGTTGACCATATACTTGTGAGTTCATTTCTTGGTTTTCTATTCTACTGCATTGATCTGTGTCTATTTTTGTGGCAGGACCATATTGTTTTGATGACTACAACTTTGTATTATAACTTGAATTCCAGAATTGTGATGCCTCCAGCTTTGCTTTTCATTTTCAAGATTGCCTTGCCTATTTTGGGATATTTTGTCGTTCCATACCAATTTTAGGATTGTTTATTCCAGCTCTGTAATAAAATGCTGGTGCCACCTCATACCTTTCAGAATGGCTAAAATTTAACAGTACAAGAAAAAACATATTGGAGAGGATTTGGAAAAATGGCTGCCCTCTTGCACTGTTGGTAGGAATGCAAACTGGTGCAGCCACTCTGGAATACAGTATGGAGGTTCCTCAAAAAATTAAAAATAGAACCACCTTATGATCCAGCAATTGCACTACTAGGTATTTACACAGAGGGTACAAAAATACTGATTCTAAGGGCACATGCACCCTGGTGTTTATAGCAGCATTGTCAACAATAGCCAAATTATGGTGAGAGCCCAAATGTCCATCAACTGATGAATAGATAAAGAAGATGTGGTATATATATACACTGGAATGTTACTCAGCCATAAAAAAGAATGAAATAGTGCCATTTGCAATGACATGGATGGAGTGTATTATGCTAAGTGAAATAAGTCAATCAGAGAAAGATAAATGCCATATGATTTCACTCATATGGAATTTAAGAAACAAAAAAAAATGAACATAGGGGAAAGAAAAAAAAAAGAAGGAGAGGCAAACCATAAGAGAGACTCTTAACTATAGAGAACAAACTGAGAGTTGATGGAGGGGAGATGGGTGGGGGAATGAGCTAAACGGCTGTTGGGTGTTTAGGAGGGCACTTGTGCTGAGTACTGGGTGTTATATGTAAGTGATGAATCATTAAATTCTATTCCTGAAACTGTATATTACACTATATATTACTAAATATTATGCTATATCTTAACTAACTAGAATTTAAATGAAAACTTGAAGCATACAGTCAATCAATCAATAAAATACGTGAATATCACCAGAGGTGATGCGTTAAAGGGTTCAGTTTAAGCCCAGAGTGGAAGAACAATAGAGGCAGATTATCATTTGAGCCAATCACCCTGCCAACTGCATAGATGACTGGATTAAAGAAAAATCAGTCAGGAGACTGATAGTAATCTAGATTTGAGATTACTAGGTGGAAGGAATGGATTCAAAACTGCTGAGACATAAATATTCTTTTCACAAAAAATAAATAGTAGTTATTTGATGTGATAGAAGGGTTAACCAAAGCTATGGTAATAATTATAATGTAATATATAAATGTATTGAATCAGTGTGTTGTGTACTCTAAATTCACACAATGTTATATGTCAATTATATCTCAAAAAAAGAGAAATATTTAGAAACAAACTATTACATCTGAAAAGTAATATGGTTTATCTCAAAATATGTAATATTCAGAAAGCATTAGCTCTTATAATGAACCACAAATATTTGCCTTTGTTGTATATGAGCTCTCATCCTGAATAATATTAGACTCACATGGAAGTTTCTCAAGATTTTGAAGATCTGCAAGACTTGTGCAGGCAGATAAACCTAGAAGCACAGAACTTAGAAGGCAAATCTCAAAGAATAAGAGACATCCAGTGCCAGATTTGTGAACAGGCTCCCACTTTCCTGATACAAGGAAGGAGACCTAGAGTAAGCCACACCAAACAAGAAGTAAAGTCGAGGCTGCTGAAATAATACGAAGCAAACAAGTATTGAGAAGATTAGAAAATGAAATATTGAAATAAAAAATTATTCTCTCTTCTCCTCAAATTACTGCTAGTTCATTTGCACTGTGAATGACCTTACTTAAAATTAAGATTTTTAAAACTGCCAGCTTGCCCTCCAACTAGAAGACATCTTAAACAGACATCATTTCCTATTCCTCTGTCCTGAGCAGGTGGGTACCCAGCAATAATTCTTCAGAGGATTTGCAAATTGATTTTTCCCACCTATTAGTCATCAGTGCTAATAATTTCCTGTAGCATCTTAATGTCAAACTAAATTGGACAGAACCAAAGGACTTAGAGTAGTTTTTCTCAACCTTCAACACATGGTAGAATCACCTGGGAGCTACAAAAAGTACTGGTGCCTGAAGTCCAATCCAGATTTAATTGATCTGGGGCTTTGGACATGAGGATTTTTTAAACTCCTGGGTGATTCTGATGTGCAGGAGGGTTGAAAATCACTGCCTTGGGACACTGGCCCCAAAATGACCTTAGCTGGACAAGAGCAGTAAGTATCCCTTTTTTTCATTCCCCAACAGTCCTATAGAGTCTGAGTGGAGGATAGCACTCACCTTTTTGCATAGGCAAGCAGCAAGAATACTGGAAATATCACTTCAGTTTATCCAAATGGTCTCCTCCAGCTCCTTGGGTGTCCTAGACATAAAGAGACAGTCGTGTAGACTGTATAACTTTTTCCAATAAGGAAGGGGTCTGTCTGTGAAATGGACACATTTTCAAACACCAGAAGGGATATCAGTGCTTTTTTTGGCTGCATGTTAAAAATCTAACATCAAGAGCTGCTTTATTTTGAAGAAATTACCTCATTGAATTTTGGAAAGAAAAAAAAATCACTGGAGACAAAACTTAATAATTACACACAGAAATGTAAAATACTAAAATTATTTAAGGAAATATGTACATGCATTCTGGAGGAGTGAAAAGCTGTAGCTAAATATAGCCTTAATATCAGCGAGGGTGGCAAAATTGAGGGATTATGCTTATGGCCACATGAAATTAATGAAAATGCTCTTCAAGTGATTGAATACTTGCATTTCAATGAAAAAAAAGTCCCATTAAAGAGAAGGGGGATAAAAGAGCCTAAGAATTTTAAGTCTAGTGATTACAAACCAAAGCCAAATCTCAAAGTATAAGAGCTAAAGTTTAGCGAGTGCTCTGTGTGCAAAGTGCTGTGTGAAACATTTTATTCTCCCAATGGACCTAGGAAGTAGATATTATGAATTCCATTTTGAAGATACTAGATAGGGAAACTAATAGTTTCTTCTTCATAGAGTTCCATGAGGATTAAATTAGTTAATATGTGAAAGCACTTAGGAGGCTAAGAGTGCTAAGGGTAAGCAGCATATTATGTGTTAGCTACGATTATTATGGCTTGCTATACTGAAGATCACAGGAAAAGGAATGTTTTTCAAGGAGGAAGGCAAAGCTATGATATAAACAAGAAAAGATACCAAGAATAAATCAGAGACTTTGAGAAAATAATGGAAAAATGAAATGAGTTAGAACCAGGCCAATGGAGAAGACTGAGCAGGGGGAGCCATAGCCCAAAACATCAGCAAAAGGAGCAACTCTTTGCAAGAGTGCTCCAGAAGAACTCAAGCCTAAAGGGAGCACCCACAAAGATCAAGCATGGTCTTGGAAGGATGGACATAGCTGGTCAGTGACAGTACCAAAGGGAAGAGATACCATAGATTTCTGGCACCCAGCGAACGCTCAGAACTGAACTCTAAAGAATGGGATCCCCTTGTCTGCCACGGCTCCTGGTTTAGGTATGGGGACCTAAGAAAAAAAGCAAATGGGGGGCGCCTGGGTGGTTCAGTCGTTTAAGCGTCTGACTTTGGCTCAGGTCATGATCTTGCGGTTCATGAGTTACAGCCCTGCATCGGGCTCTGTGCTGACAGCTCACAGCCTGGAGCCTGCTTCAGATTCTGGGTCTCCCGCTCTCTCTGACCCTCCCCTACTCTCTCTCTCTCTCTCTCTCATTCTCAAAAATAAATAATCATTAAAAAATTAAAAAGAAAAAAGCAAAATTGAGTATGAGTAAAATCCAAATTCCCCAAAACAAACATGGAGACAATAAAATTAATCAAGGCATTAGTTCCCAGAAGGGAAGTAGCTAAATCCTTTCACTGCCCAAGTAAATCCTCCCTCATTTGGCAAGTAGGAGGATTCCTTACAGACCAAGCCACCTGACCAATGTCCACAAGTACATGTGAAAACTAGATGTAAGTAATAGATTTCTGAGGGAATATAATTTCCCCCAAACTGACAACAGAAGTTATGGAAAAATCTAAGTAGAAAAAAATTTTATATTTGTCAACTGAGCACTATACTTAGTTGATGTTACAGAGGAATAAAGATCTAAAGAACAGACAATTCAAGTGCTATTTTAATATCCCACTGCATAGAAAAACAAGGAAATTTCCCATATTCTTTTTAAAAACAAAGCCAAACATAGATATCAAAGCCCAACAAAGATTACACAAAAAAAGAAAACTAGAACCCAATCTCACATATGATTTATAATGATAAATTCTAAATGAAATATTAGTATATGGAATCCAGAAGGACAATTCTCTATTAACGATTGGGGTTTTATACCTAGGACATGGCAAATATATTAAAATAATCCACCATATTAACTCTGTAATACTATGTGGTAGGTATTATTCTAAGTGCTCTACATACATCAGTTTCATCCTCATTAGAACCTTTAGGAGGTAGGCACTATTATTACCATGACTTAAAGAGAACAAAACAGAGACACACAGAGCTTAAGTGACTTCGCCAAAAGAGCAGCAGACCTGGGATTTGAACACAGGCAAGGTGGCTCAGAGCCTGTGTACTTCTCCACAATGCTATATTGTGTCTTGTTAAAGGAATATAGGAAAACATCATTTTATTATCTGCGTAGATGCATTTGGTAAAATTCAACCTCCATCAAGATTTATTTTTTCCTGGCTCATTTTTGTTTATTGTGGCAAAATGTACATAACATAAAATATACCATTCTAACCATTTTTAAGTGTACAAGTCAATGGCATATATGCTTTCATGTGTTGTGCAGCCGCCACCACCATCAATCTCCATAAATTTTGCCAAGAAATTTTAAAAGACTCTTAATAATAAGAAATGGGAAATCTCTTAAAAGGATTAAACATATATATTTCATACGTGGAGAACAATAGAAAGACTGGCATTTGAGTCACAAACAAAACAAGTGTGTCTGCTCTTGTTTACCACTGCTCTAAAAAAAAAAAAAAAAAGATAAGAGTTAAATTAAAGATGAAAAATTTGTAAAACAGTTAATGTCATATTTATAGCTGATACCAGGATGTACTTGTGACATATAAGAGAACTAACTAGAAAACATTTATAAAGAATAATAGAATGCAATAATGCGGCTGGATATAAAAATGTAGACAATCACATTTATAAACCACCAGCAATTAGAAGAAACAGAGGAAAATACCTCAACTTACGGTAGTCATACACACATGCAGTTTACCTAGGAATAAACATAACAGGAGATGTAATGGAACATTTTCAAATGCCAGAGGAAGTGTGGAAGGAAGTATGGAAGGAAGTGTGGGAAATGCAAAGACAAACCATATTTCATGATTACTAGATTTGTTGTAATAAAAATGTCAGCTCTCTCTAAGTAATATAATCTCATTCAGAATAATAACAGAAATTTTATTTGCAACTCATAAGCAGATTCTAAATTTCACTGGAGAAATAATGCAAGATTATATATAAAAACTCAGAAAATAGACACAAATAAGAAGGAGCTAACCCTACCATACATTAAATGTTATAAAGACACAGCAATTTTAAAAATCAATAGAAATTATAAGTAAAATAACTACATATGAAAATGTATTTTTATTTTTTTTTAACATTTATTTGTTTTTGAGAGACAGAGAGAGAGAGAGAGAGAACCAGAAAGAGGGAGACAGAGGATCCTAAGCAGGCTCCTCACTGTGAGCAGAGAGTCAGCCACTTTACTAACAGAGCCACCCAGGTGCCTGCAAAATGTTTTTCTTATAAAACTGATTGTTTATAACAATGGCGAAGAGATGGATTATTCTGAATTTTAACTAAACAACTGGGTTTCCATCTAAAAACTAAAAATTTGGGGATGCCTGTGCGGCATAATCAGTTAAGTGTCCGACCTTGGCTCAAGTCATGATCTCACCGTTCACTGAGTTTAAGCTCTGCGTCGGGCTTTCTGTTGTCAGCACGAAGCCTGCTTCAGATCCTCTGTCTCTGCCCCTCCCCCAGCTCACACATGCTCTCTCCCTCCCTCGAAAATAAACATTTAAAAAACAAAAATAAAAACTAAAAATTTGACCCATATCTAACTTTTTATACCAAGGTAAATTCCAACGTGAAAAGATATTTTTCTTTTAAAATCAAATAAAACAAAATAAATGGAATAATACTTGCATAATCTTGGGGGGGTGGCCTTAAAGATTAAAAATCCTGAAGCCATAAAGGAGTGTACTGAGAAAAATCTATAACCTAAAGCTAAAAGACAAACATCAACGTAGAAAAATATTTGCAATTCATACCATAAAGTGCTAATTTCCCTAATATGTAAAATGTTCCTACAAATTAAGATGAGATTAAGAACCCAATAGAAAAGTGGAAAAGACTATGAACATACAGTTCAACAGAAAAGGAAATGCAAGTGGTCCTTAAACTCGTTTTAAGGGCTCAACCTCACTCAGAATAAAAATAAATAAATAAATAAAGCAAAATAGTGCTGATATACAGTAGTTCTATGATATTGGGGACAATGAAAAGTTTAATAACATGCTCTGCTGGACTAATGATAGGAAAGAGGCTCTCTCATATGTTGCTGCTCATAGTATGAATCGGTAAACTTTCATGGAGGTAAACTGGCAATATTTATCAAAACTACAAATATATACATCTGCTGAACCAACAGCATGACTTTTGGGAATTTATCCTATAGACACATGCCTATTCATCATGGCATTGTTTGTGATTACAACAGATTGGAAACACTCAAAATGTTCAAAGAGGCACTGGTTAAATAAGGCATATCCATACAAAAAAAAATTTTAACACTTGTCAAAAATGTGGAAGTCTTTCAGGTAATGATCTGGAAAAATAGTCATGATATAATGTTAAATAAGAAAATAATACACTGCCTTTGTAAAAAATAAAAAAGAAGAGGAAAAGAATATAGAAGGTATTATTTACTAGCACATGTGTATGTAGTAGTTGTTGGTTCACAACCTTGGGAGCTTCTCAGGTATAATGTGAAACTGGCATCCATACACGGAGTGCAAGAAGAGACCAAAGAAAGAGGCAGGCCACTGCAGGTTGGTAGGGGCAGGTGAATAACCAAGCAAACTTATTTACAAGGTTGTCTTAGGTGCTGCAAGACAAGTAGATTTCCACGTGGACCCACCAGAATCTTAAGTTTATATAGAGTTCAGTCACTTCACTGTGCTCTTTCTAGATTTTTTCTTGTGGTTGATTTCCAGTTTCATAGCATTGTGGTCAGAAAAGATGCATGGTATGACTTAGATCTTTTTGAATTTGTTGAGACTTGTTGTTTGACCTATTATAATATCTGTTCTGAATAGTGTTCCATATGCACTTAAAAAGAATGTGTGTTCTGCTCTTTTAGGATGGAATGTTCAGAATATATCTGTTAAATCCCTCTGGTCAAATGTGTCATTCAAAGCCACTATTTCTTTGTTGATTTTTTGTTCGGACAATCTGTCTATCGATGCAAGTGGAGTTTTAAAGTCCTCTATTATTATTATATTACCATTGATTATTTCCTTTATGATTGTTATTAATTGCTTTATGTACTTGGGTACTTCATGTTAGGTGCATATATAATGACAATTGTTATATCTTATTGTATTGTTCCCTGAATGATTATATAGTGTCCTTTGTCTCTTGTTACAGCCTTTGTTTTAAAGTCTGTTTTGCCTAATATAAGTATTCCTGCTCCAGCTTTCTATTCACATCCACTTGCATGATAAATATTTGTCCATCCTGTCACTTTTAATCTGCATGTATCTTTAGGTCAGAAATTACTCTCTCTCTCTTTTTTTTTTTAAATGTCTTATTTATTTCTAGGAGAGAGGGAGAGACAGCGCGAGCAGGGGAGGGTCAGAGAGAGAGGGAGTCACAGACTGAAACAGGCTCCAGGCTCTGAGCCGGCTGTCAGCACAGAGCCCGATGCGGGACTCGAACCCACGAACCGTGAGATCATGACCTAAGCGAAAGTCGGACGCTTAACCGACTAAGCCACCCAGGCGCCCCTGAAATGACTCTCTTATAGGCAGCATATAGATAGGTCTTGGTCTTTATTTGTTCATCACCTATGTCTTTTTATTGAAGAGTTTCATCCTTTTACATTCAAAGGAATTCTTGAAAGGTATGTGTTTATTGCCATCTTGTTACTTGTTTTATGGTTGTTATTGTAGTTCTTTTCTGTTCCATCCTTCCCTTGCTCTCTTTGTCTCACAGTTAGTTTGCTTTCCTTAGTGGTCTGTTAGTGGCATATTTGAATTCCTTTCCGTTTATTTTTTGAATATCTATTACTGATTTTTGATTTGTGGTTACTGCTGAGTTTGTATATAACATCTTCTATATATAATAGTCTATATTAAGTTGACAGCCACTGAAGTTTGAATCCCTTCTTTACTTCTCTCCTCCCACATTTTAGGTATATAGTGTCATATTTTACATCCTTTTATTTTGTGAGTCATTTGACTGATTTTTATAGATATACTTATTTTCACTGCTTTTGTGCTGCCTACTTTTCTTACTCTTTCTTATGGTCTTTCCTTTCCATCAAAGAGTCCCCCTTAACATTTGTTTTAGGGCTGGTTTAGTGGTGATTAATTCCTTCAACTTTTGTTTGACTGGGAAACTTTATCAATGATAGCCTTGCTGGATAGATTACTCTGGCTGCAAGTGTTTTCCTTTCAACATTTTGAATATATGATGTCATTCCCTTCTAGTCTGCAAAGTTTCTGCTAAAAAAAAAAAAAAAAAGACTTATGCAGTTTCCTTTTCTTTTGTTTTCTTTTCCTTTGCTGGGTTGTTTGTTTTTGTTTTTGTTTTTGTTTTAGTTTATTTTATTTTTGATAGAGAGTAGGGGAGAAGCAGAGAGAGAATCCCAAGCAGACTCTACACTGTCTGCACTGAGCCTGACATGGGGCTTGAACTCATGAACTGCAAGATCAAGACTTGAGCCAAACTGAGAACCAGATGCTTAACTGAATGAGGCCCCCCAGATTCACTTTTTTTACTGCTTTTAAAATTCTTTCTTTATCACCCCTCTTTGCCATTTTAATTACCATGTGTCTTGGTGTTGTCCTCCTTGGGTTGATTTTCTTGGGGGCTTTCTGTGCCTCCTGGATCTGGATTTCTGTTTCATTCCCCAGTTTCAGTAAGTTTTGGCTATTATTTCTTCAAATAAATTCTCTGAGCCCCCTCTTGCCTCTTTGTCCTTCTAGGATCCCTATAATGCAAATGTTAGCATACTTACGGTGTTGCTCAGTTCCCTAAATCTGCTCTCATTTTACATTTTTTTTTTCTATCACCTGCTTAGTTTGATTCTTTTCCATTACTCTGTCCTCTAGGTCACTGATTCATTCTTTGGCTTAATCTAGTCTATTTATTCCATCTAGTGTATTTTTAATTTCATTAAAAATTGTGTGTTCTTTGTTGGTTCTTCATTTCTGATTGGTTATTTTTTTTAACTTCATTGTTAAGGGTCCCACTGAGGTCCTCCACTCTTTTCACAGGTCCAGTGAGTATCTTTATGACCATTACTTTAAGTTCTCTATCAGACATATCATTTATCTCCATTCTCCTTAGGTCGCTTGCTGTGATTTTGTCCTGTTCTTTCATTTGTGATATATTCCTCTGTCTCCTCATTTTATCTAATTCTCTGTGTCTTCTTCTGTGTGTTAGGAAAAACAACTGTATCTCCTGCTCTTGAAAGCAATGGCCTTGGGGCACCTCAGTGGCTCAGTCGGCTAAGCATCTGACTTCAGCTTAGGTCACGATCTCACGGTTCATTAGTTTGAGCCCTGGGTCAGGCTCTGTGCTAACAGCTAGCTCAGAGCCTGGAGCCTGTCTTTGAATTCTGTGTCTCCATCTCTCTCTGACCCTCTCCTGCTCATGCTGTCTCTATCTCTCCCTCAAAAATAAATAAAATATTTTTTTAATTAAAAAAAATAAAAAAGAAATGGCCTTATGAAGAAGAGGTCCTGTAGTGACCTGCAGTGCAGTGTCCACTGTTCACCAGAACCTGGTGCTTCAGGGGGTGTCTCCTAAGTGTGTTGCACTCACCTTGCTGTTGAGTTGCTTTTTCCTTCAGTCCAGTCATCTGTAATGTCTGTCTTTGCCCATTGTGGGCAGTGTTTGGTTCCTGTGGTGTTAGTGGGCTAGTCTGGGGACACCTTGGGTTTTAGTTGAGTCAGGCCAGGTGTTTATGAAATTTAGATGCAGTAGAACTAAACTCTAGGGTACTTTCCCTGTGTAGTCAGTCCCCTGAGAAGCTTTCCTTGGTGGGCAGGACCTGCAGTCAGACCAGTTGTCTGCCTCCAGCCCACTGCTAGGTCTCCATCTGACTGCTGTGTGTGGTTATCTGTCCCATTCTCCCCTAGCAGAAGTCACATTGGAATGGTGCTGGCCACTGTAGGGGCTGCTTGCACACTGCCAGGCCTGCAGCCCTGCCCTATATGGGCTCTGGCTAAGAGTGTTTTGGAGAGGCTTGATCCACCAAAGCACGCTGGGGCGGTGGGGGGCAGCAGTTCTAGCAAGTTGGGTAGTGAGTCCTGCAGGTGGCCATGTGCTCATGCTGTGGAGCAGTAGGGAGAAATGGTGCCAGCCAGTTGCTTTTGTCTTAGAAGAGTTTCCCAGGGATTTCCGTCTCTGGGGAACATTCAAAGATTAGTAAATAATTCTTCCCCTCATATACCCCAGGTGTCTTTCAAACTGCTGCTTCCATGCTATATGCCCTTGGGCTGTTTGTTGTGCTGTCTCTTTAAGGGCAGGTACTATTGCCTCTCACCCTCCTGGTTCTCTTAGAGCTGAGCCCACAAATTTTTTTAATTCTAAGTTTTAAGTCCCAGTGGTTGTGAGAACTCATGAAATTCAGCCCCTGTGGTTTTCAAAGACAGATGTTATAGGGATTTGTCTTCCCCACGTGGGCTGTCTGATGTGGAGGTCTCTCTCTTGCCTCTCCATGCCTGTGATGTCCCTCCGTCCCACAGACAGTCCAGAAATTCTGTTTAGGCCTAGACCATGTCTCTGCCCTTCTTATCTTATTTGATGTGGATTCTCTACATTTAGTTGTGGAGTTTATTTTGCCAGGCTTCAGGTCATTTTCTGGATTATTTACACTGATGTGAGTGTTAACTAGTTGTGTCTGTGGGATGAGGTGAGCTCAGGACCCTCCTACTCCACCACATTCCCCAGAAGTCTCTATGCACAGTTAACTTTTAAAATAACATACAGGGGCGCCTGGGTGGCTCAGTCGGTTAAGCGTCCGACTTCGGCTCAGGTCATGATCTCACAGTACGTGGGTTCAAGCCCCGCGTCAGGCTCTGTGCTGACAGCTAGCTCAGAGCCTGTAGCCTGTTTCAGATTCTGTGTTTCCCTCTCTCTCTGACCCTCCCCTGCTCATGCTTTCTTTCTCAGAAATTAAAAAAAAATTTTTAAATAAATAAAATAAAATAAAATAACATACAAAAGATAAAAAGGGAGTGGGGAGAGGGAGTAACTTACACAAAATCATACACATATTAAATGATAGAGCTACATTCTAGCCCAGATTCATCTAAGTACAAAGTCTGGTTCACACTTGAGCCTGCATCAGAATCCCATGGAAGGTTTTTTGGGCCCCACCCCTAGAGCCCTAGAGTTTCTGAATAATAGATTTAGGGTAAGACGTAATAATTTGCTTTTCTAATCAATTCCCAGGTAATGGTGGTCCTTTTAGTCCAGGAATCACAATGTGAGAACCACACACTTCACCCCAACCCCCATTTTTGAGGTCAAAAATTTGGGGAAAGAATTATTTTTGATGTATCATGAGTTTTGACCACAGTGCTGTGGCTATTGTCTTTTTTGGCAAGAAAGGAATATGAATTTGATTTTTCCACTTGTGCCTCCACAGACACCAGAGAACAAAAGATCCTTTGAATCAACCGGTTATTTAAATGATTTTCCAACCAGGAAAGCAGGCTCCATCTCAAACTATCTTCAGTTTCTATATTACCACTTATAAGACCCATGTAACATTCAAGCTTAGGAGTCAGACTTGACCCAACAGACTGAGAAAACACAAAAAGAATTTTTCCAGGATTAGTATGTTTACACAAATTCAGTGGCTGGCAAGTAGTAGTTACCATGTCATTATGGAAATCTCTGGATAGTCTTAACAGCACATTGAATTGTTCAGAAGAAACCTGTGTCTAAGGAGTTGAGTTGACAACTTAATTTAAATGATATAAAACCTCAGTGTTATCGTCTCAGCCCTGCATAAACCAGATGATAGAAAACATCACAATCTTACAAATATGGTGCCCATCTTAGCCCTTATCCTTTCTGTATATCTCCTCATTTCTCTTTAAATAATGAGCCATTTAGTCATTGACTTTTTGTTATGTATCTCATCACCCTCCTGTGGAAAATACTACCTTTCACAATACCTCACATCAGAAAAAATAAATGCTTTTGTCCACTGTAAAACATGCTCTAAATTACTGAATTTAGGGGCCTTCCATCTATAAGAGGGACATGTAAAATGTCATTGACAATTTAGTAAAGATTAGTTCAGCACATTTATTCTGATTAGCACCAAGGGCTTCGCAAATGTTCAGACATGGAATGCCAATAAATCAATTACTCTATAGGAGCAAATCACTAGAGAGGATACATTAACTTCTTTGAACCACTCGGCTACCAATTAGTAACAGATTGCCTCTTTGTGCATATGGGTGACCCACTGCAGATAATGCCACCCTGAGATGTTTAATACATTTCTAGGGCAGGATCCAATAATCATCATCATTGCTTTTTATTAGCTTTATAAAAGTGCCTCTTTTCTAGCCTCCCCCCCCGCCCCAATCAGGGAGCCAGTACAAAAGTGAAAGCATTTTCAAATAAATAAATTGGAGTTATCAAAAGTAATTAGCAGATTTTTGTAGTCTATTATTAGTTAAGGTAATGCTAGCTG
>JAESUZ010001403.1:0-23459 GCA_017311185.1 Proteles cristata cristata
TGGCTTAGTCGGTTAAGCGTCCGACTTTCGCTCAGGTCATGATCTCGCAGTTCGTGGGTTCGGGCCCCACGTCGGGCTCTGTGCTGACTGCCAGCTCAGAGGCTGGAGCCTGTTTCAGATTCTGTGTCTCCCTCTCTCTCTGACCCTCCCCTGCTCACACTGTCTCTCTCTCTCCTAGAAATAAATAAAACATTTAAAAATTTTAAAAAAAACACTGCCGAATGGAAAGGCAAAAGACCCAGAAGAGCCCACACAACATGAAAGGAGAAGAATAAAGTCTGAAAGCTGATACCAGCATCTTCCAGACTTACTGTAAAGCTACAGTGATTAAGACCAGTGCAAGAATAGACAAGTAGATCAGTGGAACAGGAATAGATCCCCGTAAATATCGTCAACTTATCTTTGATAAAGGAGCAAACGCAGTACAACAAAGAGAAGAGCATCTTTTCAACAAACAGCTGGAAAACATGCAAAAAATTGAATCTAGACACAAACTCTTCAGAAAAAATCACTCCAAATGGATCGTAGTCTTAAATGTAAAACGCAAAGCTATGAAACCATAGAAAATGCCACAGGAGAAAATCTAGATGACCTCGGGTATGGTGACGATTTTTTCAATACACCACTGAAAGTACAATCCATTAAAAAAATCATCGATAGCCTCAATTTCATTAAATACAAACGCTTCTACTCTGTGAAAGACGCTGCTGAGGAGACAAGGCACAGACTGGAAGAAAATATTTACAAAAGGCAGTTCTGATAAAGGGCCATTATCCAAAATATACAAAGAACCCTTAACACTCACAATACAAAAACAAACAACCTGACTTAAAAATGGACAAAAGATTTGAAAAGACATTTCCCCAAAGAAGATCTGCAGATGGCAAATAAACATATGAAAAGATGCTTCACATCATATGTCATGAGTGAAATGCGCATTAAAACATAAACGAGGGGCACCTGGTTGGCTCAGTTGGGGGAGCGTGTGACTCTGGATCTTGCAGGTTGTGGGTTCGAGCCCCATGTTGGGTGTAGAGATTACTTAAATACATAAAACTTAAAATAAAAACAATAAAATCTTAAAAAAAAAAAAAAAAACCCACACAACAATGAGATACTATTAGAATTGCCCAAATCTGGGGCACTGACAGACAACATCAGATGCTGAGGACTACGTGCGGCAACAGAGACTCTCATTCATGGCTGGTGGGAATGCAAAATGGTGTGGCCGCTCTGGAAGACAGCTTGGCAACTTCTTTCAAAACTGAACACAGCCTGACCATACGATCCAGTAATTGTGTTCCTTGGTATTTACTTGGAGGAACTGAAAATTTATGTCTACCCAAAACCCTGCACAAAGATGTTCATAGCGGCTTTATTCATAATCACCCAAACTTAGAGGTAACTAAGATGCTCTTCAGTAGGTTGGCTTTTTGGAAGGCTCCATCGTACACTGATAGTTCATTCTGAGGTTATAGTAAAAAACAAACCAACCAAAGAAAACAAATTCTCTAAAACTTCTAAGCTTTGGGGTGCCTGGGTGACTCAGCCGATAGAGCATGGGACTCTTGACCTCAGGGTGTGAGTTCAAGCCCCACCTTGGGTGTGGAACCTACAAAGATAGATAGATAGATAGATAGATAGATAGATAGATAGATAGATAATAAAACTTCTAAACCTTTTTTTACAAGGGCCGTGAAATTACTTATTCCCTTGTTTATAATATATATTTTTTCCTTTTTGTGTGTGGGCAGATGGGTGGAGTGAGGGAGGAAGTTTACATTTATCCTTGTTGAATAGGATACTGTTGGTGTGGCCCATTGGTCTAAAACTTTGGTTTCAAACTCTTGTGGGCATCAGAGCCACCTGAAGGGCTTGTTCTAACAGACTGCTGGGATGCCTGGGTGCCTCAGTAGGTGAGTGTCCGACTCTTGATTTCGGCTCAGGCCATGACCCCAGGGTTGTGGGATCGAGCCCCATGTTAGGCTCCATGCTGAGTGTGGAGCTTAAGATTCTCTCTCCCTTCCCCACACGTGCTCTTTCTCTCTCTAAAATAAAATACAAAAAAGCAAACAAAAGAATAACCCCTACCTCCCCCCAGATTCCTGGACACCATTCTTAGAGCTGATTCATTAAGTCAGGGTGGGGACCAAGAATTTGCATTTCTAACAAGTTTCTAGGGGATATCGATGGTGCGAGTCTGAGGGCCACACTTCTGCCACTGCTCTAGCTAGGCTTCGGAGACTCTTCTGAAGCATGATGCCATCCTCAGGGCTTAGCTTCCCTCCCAGCATGTGATGTGCAATCTTCATCTAAGTCACTGATATGAGGTTGAATAGGATGAGACTGAGGACCAGCCTTTGCAGCAAGGGGCTTCAGGCTGGCCTGGGTCCACTCGTCGCTCCTTGTGGGACAGGACGAATTTCTATCGACGAGAAAGTCAACAGCTGTACTTCTCAGTCTATGCCTTTACCCAGCTTGCTAAGTTTTGCCCTTCTGACGAGGGTACAAGGGATGTGTAGTCTTGTTTTAGTTTTGTATTTCTGCCACTACTAATACATTTAAACATTTCTTTAAAGGTTTGCTAATTTCTGGGGCGCCTGGGTGGCTCAGTCGGTTAAGCGTCCGACTTTTGCTTAGGTTGTGATCTCGTGGTTCGTGGGTTCGAGCCCCGCGTCGGGCTCTGTGCTGACTGCCAGCTCAGAGCCTGGAGCCTGTTTCAGAGTCTGTGACACTCTGTCTCTCTGACCTCCCCTGCTCACGCTGTCTCTCTCTCTCTCTCCTAGAAATAAATAAAAATATTAAAAAAAAAAAAAGGTTTGCTAATTTCTGAGATAGATCTACTTAACAACTTTTGTTCATTTTTCCTTTCAGATTCCTAGAGGATTTTTTTTTTTTGCCTGATTAGAAGGAATTTTTATATATTTAAAGTTAACCTTTTGGTCTTCAAGATTGCATGTGTTTTACCAGTCTGAGATACATCTGTTAACTTTCTTCATGTCTCTCACTGAATCAAAATCCTTAATTAATTTCATATGATCAAATCTGCCCATATTTTTGCCTACGGATGTGCCTTCAGAGTTTTATAAATTCCCCCTCCAATCCCTGCATTCCCCTATATTATCATTTTTATGCTTTATTATTTCCATTTCAAATTTAGTTATCAAGTCCATTGGATGTCCAGCTTTGTATGTAGGGAACAAAGCAATCTTATTTTCCTCTATGTAGGTAGTCACTTTTCCCAGCACAATTCATTACTCTGTTTTTTTCTGCATTGATATGTGGTGATTACTTACTATATATTGAGTTCTTATATATACATGGGTTTATTTTTACTTTTTAAAGACTTTATTGTTAAGTAATCTCTACACCCAATGGGGGGCTTGAACCCACAACCCTGAGATCAAGAGTTGTATTCTTTTTAATTTTTTAAAAATGTTTTATTTATTTTTGAGAGTGAAAGGGAGAGACAGAGAGACAGAATCCGAAGCAGGCTCCAGGCTCTAAACTGTTAGCTGTCAGCACAGAGCCCAATATGGGACTCAAACCCATGAACTGGGAGTTCATGACCTGAGTTGAAGTTGGATGCTTAACCAACTGAGTCACCCAGGTGCCCCAAGAGTTGTATTCTTAATGTTCTACAGACCAAACCACCCAGGCACCCCGGGCTTATTTTTAAAAGCATATCTACAGTGCCTGTTTGTAGCTGTTTCATTTACTTGTATCTTTTCTCTTGATAAGTTTTACCATAGGTTTCTCTTCCATTTGACCCTTGAACAATGCAGGGGTTAGGAGATGCCAAACCCCTGAGCAGTTGAAATCCAAGTATAATTTTCAATTCCTCCAAAACGTAACTACAAATAGCCTATTGTTGGCTGGAAGCCTTCCTGATAACCTAAACAGTCTATTAATGCATCTGTTGTATATTATATATATTATATACTGTATTCTTACGATAAAATAAGCTAGACAAAAGAAAATGTTAAGAAAATCACAAGGAAGAGAAAATACAGTATTGTATTTACTGAAAAAACCTGCATCTAATGGACCCACGTATTTCAGTTCTGTGCTGTTCAGGGGTTAATTATACATATATTCAAAGAACCAACTTTTGCTTTTACTAATTCCCTGTATTTCTTTTGTCATCTATTTCATTAAAATTTTTACTTTTATTTTGGGGCACCTGGCTGGTTTAGTCAGTGGAGTGTGCAACTTCTGAACTTGGGGTCCTGAGTTGGAGCCCCACGTTGGATGCAGAGATTATTTAAAAATAAAATCTTCACAAAACTTTTACTTCTATTTCTGGTTTCTTTAGGCCTGCCCTATTGCTTGCTCTCCAACTTCTTGAGCTAAATGTTGATAGATTTTAAAGTCTATTTATTTGTCTATTTTGCACGAGAGAAAAAGAGATGTGAGTGGAGCACAGAGGGAGAGGGAGAGGGAGAGGGAGAGGGAGAGAATCCCAAGCAGGCTCTGCACCGTCAGCAAAGCCTGGCGAGGGGCTCCAGCTCACAAACTGGGAGATCATGACCTGAGCTGAAACCAAGAGCTGAACACTTAACTGACTAAGCCTCCCAGGCGCCCCTGCTTATTCATTTATTCATTGATTGATTGATTGATTGATTTTTAAATATTTTTTATTTATTTCTAGGAGAGAGAGCGTGAGCAGGGGAGGGTCAGAGAGAGAGGGCTGGTCTAGGCTCCAGGCTCTGAGCTGGCAGTCAGCACAGAGCCCGACGCGGGGCTCGAACCCACGAACCGCGAGATCATGACCTAAGTGAAAGTTGGACGCTCAACCGACTAAGCCACCCAGGCGCCCCTCATTTATTTTAAATCTTTCTTGTCCTGTGGTAAACGTAAGTAAACCTATATATTTATGTCTCCAGGTGCTGTTTTAACAATGTCACTCAGAGTTTGACGTGTAATGTTTTCTTTGTCATTTAGTTCTAAATATTACAATTTCCCATATATATTTTTTTTAACCCAAGAGTGTTAAAATAGTATGTTATTTTATTTCCAAACATATGGGATTTTAAAATCATTTTGTAATTTTTTTTGGGCGGCGGGGGGGGGGAAGCTTCTCTCTGGTCTTTACACATAACCCTCTCTACCTCAGAGCTAACACAGGGCATCACATCCTTGCTACCATGTCTTTGATGCAGCTAGGAAAGATACTCTGCTTTTTAAAAAAGCATTCATTCATTCGTTCATACATTCATTCATTCACGGTGGGGGAGGGGCAGAGAGAGAAGGAGACAGAATCCCTAGCGGGCTCCACACTGTCAGCACAGATCCCTACTCAGGACTCAAACCCACAAACTGTGAGATCGTGACCTGAGTCCAAAGATTTGGACACTTTACCCCCTGAGCCACCCAGGCACCCCGAGGTGCTCTATTTTTAAAGGCATATGTTTTGTTTTTATTTTTGTTTTGTCAATACATTAGACAAAAGGAGGGTTGGAAGGGTACAGAGGTATGTCACATAGTCCAACCCTAAGAAGGTCAAAGGGGCAGCTGGGACTTAGAAAAACTGTAACCAAGGACTTGGAAATCACCCAAACTCTCACCATTCTTTTCTCTGCTTCTATTTATCAATTTCACTCTCTTTCACTGCACACGCACCCTAGAAAGACCAGTTCTGCTCGCTCTGAAATTCAAAAACTCCTGGGAAAGGTGCTGAATGGCTGGCCATCTGGATCAGTTTCCACCCCAGACCAATTAACTGTGGCCAGAAGGGTGGGCTCAATAAGAGCCCAGCAGCTTCCGTGACTTCACATTGTTGGAATGTGGTAAAAGAGGAGCCTTTCTTTCCTTCTTTCCTTCCTTCTTTTCCTTCTCCCTTCCTCCTTCCCTCCCATTCTCTCTCCCTCTTCCATTTTCCCTCTTTCATTCTTCTTTCTCTTTCCTTCCTTCTTTCAATTAGATTTATCTAAAAACTAAACCGAAACCAGTTCCCTCATTCTACCCCCCACCCCCGCCATTATAATCGTTATTGATCAGAGAACATAGTCTGTTCTGAATCATAATAAACCCACTCTCTGGTGTTTATTAAAGCTTCCTCTGTGGCTTCGGACACAGGAAACATTTTGTAAATATCCCGCATGTGCTCGAAAGTACATACGTGCCCACATGTGTGTACCCTCTGATTTGGGTTGTAGAGTTCTACATAATCCCAGCTTTCCAATTTTGTGTTTGAAATCTTCAAGAACGCTGCCTTTTTTGTCATAGTTGTTTCTGTGGGTCAGAGATTTAGGAGCCGCTTGGCTGGGTGGTTCTGGTTCATAATCTCTCATAAGGTTGCAGACAAGATGTTAGCCGGGCTGCTGTTATCTGAAGGCTTGACTGAGGGTAGAGGATCTGTTTCTAAGATTGTCCATTCAATGGCCAGTGGCGGGAGGCCTCAGTTTTTTCCTGGCTGCTGTTAAGAAGGTTAAGAAGGGCTAAGTTTCTCACTACGTGGACCTCGCCACGGGGCTCCTTGAGTGCCCTAGTGATGTGGTGATGGCTTTTCCTAGAACAAGTGACTCAAGAGTGTGAGAGAAAGGAAGAACCCAGCGTGCCTTTATGACCTAGTCCCAGAAGTCACACGCTGTCCCTTCATTACAGTCTATTTATAGAAGATGTGAGTCAGTATATTCAGCCCACATTCAAGGAAAGAATTAATCACTTCTTCGAAAGAAGAATATCCAAAGAACTTATGTACATATTTTATAACCACCTCACGATTGTTATTTATAAAAAAAGAATTTAAGGGGCGCCTGGGTGGCTCAGTCAGTTGAGCATTTGACTTTGGCTCAGGTCATGATCTCATGGTTCCTGGGTTCGAGCCCTGTGTCGGGCTCTGTGCTGACAGCTTGCTCAGAGCGTGGAGCCTGCTTTGGATTCTGTGTCTCCTCTCTCTGCCCCACATTTGCACTCTCTCAAAAATAAATAAATGTTAAAAAAATTTTTAGGGGCGCCTGGGTGGCTTAGTCGGTTAAGCGTCCGACTTTCGCTCAGGTCATGATCTCGCGGTTCGTGGGTTCGAGCCCTGCGTCAGGCTCTGTGCTGCCTGCCAGCTCAGAGCCTGGAGCCTGTTTCAGAGTCTGTGACTCCCTCTCTCTCTGACCCTCCCCTGCTCACGCTGTCTCTCTCTCTCTCCTAGAAATAAAATTTAAAAAATATTTTAAAAATTTTTTAAAAATTTTTTTAAAGAATTTAAAGTATTTTTGAGAGAGAGCATGTAAGCAGGAGAGGGGCAGAGAGAGGAGGAGACAGAGGATCCAAAGCAGGCTCTGCGCTGACAGCAGTGACCCCAATGCAGGGCTCGAACTCACAAACCATGAGATCATGATCTGAGCCAAAGTCAGACGCTCAACTGACTGAGCCACCCAAGGGCCCCTGTCATTTTAAATTCCTATTAATTTTCCTTCATATGATATATATTTGGTACCATTTTCTGGATGTGTGTGTTCCTTTATAATTTTTTAATGTTTATTTATTTTTTGAGAGATAGAGAGTGACAGAGACAGAGCATGAGCAGGGGAGGGGCAGAGAGAGAGAGGGAGACACAGAATCTGGAGCAGGTTCCAGGCTCTGAGCGGTCAGCAGAGAACCCAATGCAGGGCTTGAACTCACAGGCTGCAAGATCACCACCTGAGCTAACGTTGGGGGCTTAACTGACGGAGCCCCCAGGCCACCCTGTGTGTTCTTTTTCACACGGAAGCTGTACTCCTCTGGTATCTGGTATTTTGCTTCATGCACCCTTGTTTTCTTGTCTTTGGGGACGTCCATGCCTTTTGGGGATGTCGTGCTTCCCTGTGGGTTCCGGAGAGAGGCTTGGAGAAAGCCAGGCGCAGAGCCCCAGGCACCACACAGTCACCACTAATCCCTGCCCCCTTCTCCTGGGTCATTGCCAGGCCACCAAGCAAAGCCTCCAGCCCAGGATTCACCCTGAACTCTTAGAAAGAAGCAGAGCTGGAGGAGGGAGGGCTGCCCCGTGGGACGCTTCCACCCTGCTGGCAGGGGTGAGTGTCTGCAGGCATCTGGTCAGCTCACACCTGTTTTCACAATTTCACACCTGTTTCCGTTATCGGGGCACTGCTGGGGTGCCCTGATGTTACCCCACCGACGCCTGCAACCCCAACTATTGCTCCCAGCTTCTGTCACACCGAGGCAGTGGGTGGCAATGACCATCCCAATCAACGTGGAGAAGAAGCAAGAGAAAGACTTAAAAGGGGCGCCTGGGTGGCTCAGTAAGTTGAGCGTCAGACTTCAGCTCAGGTCATGATCTCATGGTTCATGAGTTGGGGCCCCACCTCAGGCTCCTTGCTGTCGGCGCAGAGCCTGCTTCCGATCCTCTGTCCCCTTCGCTCTGCCCCTCCCCCCCTCACACTCTCTCAAAAAATACATAAACATTTAAAAAAAAAAAAAAAAGAAAAAGACCTAGAAGATCTTTTCCATATGACTCAGCCATAAAAAAGAATGAGATCTTGCTATTTGTGACATGGATGGGCCTAGAGGGCATTATGCAAAGCGAAAAGAAGTTAGAGAAAGACGAATACCGCCTGATTTCACTTATATGTGGAATCTAAAAAAACTAAACAAGACAAAAAAACAGCAGAAACAGGGGCGCCTGGGTGGCTTAGTCGGTTAAGCGTCCGACTTTCGCTTAGGTCACGATCTCGCGGTTCATGGGTTCGAGCCCCGCGTCGGGCTCTGTGCTGACTGCCAGCTCAGAGCCTGGAGCCTGTTCAGTCTGTGACTCCCTCTCTCTCTGACCCTCCCCTGCTCATGCTGTCTCTCTCTCTCCTAGAAATAAAAAAAAAAAAAAACAACAACAGCAGAAACAGACCCATAGATACACAGAACAAACTGATGGTTGCCAGAGGCAAGGGGGATGGGCAAAATGGGTGAAGGGTTATGGAATGAATAAGTCACAGGGATGAAACGTACAGCCTAGGGAATACAGTCAATGGTATTGTACTAGCACTGTGTGGGGACAGATGGTAACAGATCGTGGTGAACATAGCATAATGTATGCAGTCGGCAAATCACTGTGCTGTCCACTTAAAACTAATGCCACATTGTGGGTCAACTATACTTCAATAAAAAGAAAAAATCTCTTCCAGGGGGCCTGGGCGGCTCGGTCTGTTAAGCATCGGACTTTGGCTCAGGTCATGATCTCACAGTTGAGCCCGGTGTCAGGCTCGTTGCTGACAGCTCAGAGCCTGGAGTCTGCTTTCGATTCTGTCTCCCTTTCTCTGCACCCCTCCCCCGCTTGGGCTTTCTTTCTCTTTCTCAAAAATAAGCAAACATTAAAATAATAAAATAAAAAATAAAAATAGTTCTTCCCTTTCATCCTCTCCCCGATGTATCAATCAGGCTGTTGTATCCCAAGGCTGATGCCCAAATCCCCTAAACTACCACCACACACACGCTAGTTGGCCTTCCTTGGAGCTCTGGTGGTTTTTGGGTTTCTTTCTCAAATCCAAGCTTCTCTCTGCTTCTATAGCTCCTCTAGCATTTACCTGGAGGTCAGGAGCCCGTGCTAGATTGCCATTTCCTGGGGAATCAGGGATTCTTCCACCCCACTTCTTCCCTCCAAGTCTCTATAAAATAATGTGGGCAGATTAGATCATACACCCAAATGCCCTGTGGAGTAGATAGATCACAATAGTGAAAGAAGCTGGCTAAGGGTGAGGCAATAGGGAACGATGGGGCCTGGGGAGAACTGCGGTGTGCACGGACATGCTTTGTCTGTAGAGGGTAGTGATGCCTATTGCCAGGCAGGAATGGAGACGCGTGTCATCATGAAGCCAGAAAGGCAGATTTAATGGGAAATGTCCCCATTTATTTAAAATGTCTAGGGACACCTGGGTGGCTCAGTTGGTTGAGCATCCGACTTCGGCTCGGGTCATGATCTCACAGTTCGTGGGTTCGAGCCCCACGTCGGGCTCTGCGCTGACAGCTCAGAGCCTGGAGCCTGTTTCAGATTCAGTGTCTCCCTCTCCCTCTGACCCTCCCCTGCTCATGCTCTCTCTCTCTCTCTCTCAGAAATAAATAAAACATTTTTAAAAAATGCCTGAGGGTTGAATTCAGCTGGGGGTTGCAAGGTTGTCGCCCCTGGCATTTTTTAATGTTTAGTTTTGAGAGAGAGAGAGAGAGAGAGAGAGAGAACAAGGGGGAGAGGGACAGAGAGAGAGGGAGACACAGAATCCAAAGCAGGCTCCAGGCTCCAAGCTGTCAGCACAGAGTCCAACCCGGGGCTCGAACCCACAAACCACAAGGTCATGAGCTGATGGTGAAGCCAGATGCTCAACCAACTGAGCCACCCAGGCACCCCCTGCCACCCCTGGCTTTTTAAACCCAAAAGCCTCTTTTCAAACTTAACAAGCCAGGAGTCTTGGAGTCTAGACTATTCCCCTAGGTGACCTGCCAGGGTGAGAACTTCTTCAAAAATGGAAAGGAGGCCTTTCTGGCATAACCTGTGCTTAACAAGCCCACACTGGAGTCTTGTTCAGTCCGCCAGCCTGCGCTTCTTAGAATATGCTCTTTCCTCTTTTAGAAAGTCAGAACTTTTGCCCATTTCCAGTCAGGTGGGGCCTCGCCCGTTCTTAAAAATTCCTCAAAGATTACAAACACGGGGAGGCCCTGGAACTTAGCCAGAGAGGCCCTTTTTGACTTTAGAGGGTTTAAAAAAAAAAAAAATTCTACTTTTTAAAAATAAGCCTCACCTCATTCTATAGCTTCTCCCAAATCCTCTTGTTATAGTATGATAGTCATCATTTAAACTCTTGACTCTAACATTCAGACCAGGTTTGGAGCTCTTTTCTTATATCCCCTTCCTCAATCCACACCAAATCCGTATGAAATCCTATCATAAATTGTGTAATCTTAGGCAAATCACCCAAACTCTCTGCACCTCAGTATTCCCTGCTACAAAATGGGAGAGCTGAACTGAGTGGTCACCAAGTTGACTTCCATAGCTAAGATTTGAGGTGAGGGATCTCTTTGGCAATTGGCTAAAAACCGTAGACCCCTGTAGCACCCGGCTGGCTCCGTCGGTAGAACATGACTCTTGATCTCAGGATTGTGAGTTTGAGCCCCACGTGGGGCGTAGAGATTATTTAAAAAACAAAACAAAATGTGGACTCTCGTTTCAGAAAAAGATGATTCTATGGCTCACGTTGGTTTACCTTGTTGTGCTTCCCTGGATCCCCATTCCGTTTTCTTTCAGGAGACATTTCTCCCCACTCCATCTATTTGGTTCTAGATGGACTACCGATAAAAGTGGCCCTCCCCCAACTCTGCCCAGAGAAGTGGGCACATCAGGTCCTTTTCTGTTTTTTGTTTCTCTTCCTTCAAATGGAACCAGAAGGGAAGGATTCTTTTCCTCTTTGGTAGAAAGTCAGAGGTATGAGTCCAGATCGGCCTGGGGCCATTTTCCTGCTTGGCAGAGAAAGCTGTTCTATGTAGGCCATGGGGAGAGTCTCAGAGGCTGGGGGGTTTGGGAGAAGGGGAGAGGGCTCCCTTGGCATTTCAGTGCTGGATCTAGTTGCCCTTGAAGCTCACCCCCACCTAGTCTATCATTTGGTTCAGTTTGAGTTGACTAACCAGCGTTAGTCAACTGGTTGAGTTTGAGTTGACTAACCAGCATTTACAGCAAAATGAATCCAGGTTAGTATAGATACAACCTTCCCCTCTTTGATACGATTGGCCCTTATTTTTCAATACTGTCCCATTCCTTGTCTTCACTGTCCTCACAAAAATCTAACTTCTTTGATTTTTTAAACTTTTTAAAATATTTTTGTTAATGTTTATTCATTTCTGAGAGAGAGAAAGACAGAGACAGAGCATGAGTGGGGGAGGACAGAGAGAGAAGGAGACAGAGTCCGAAGCAGGCTCCAGGCTCTGAGCTGTCAGCACAGAGCCCGATACGGGGCTCGAACTCACAGAGCACAAGATAATAACCTGAACCAAAGTCAGACACTCAACAGACTGAGCCACCTAGGAGCCCCTAAACATCTTTTTTTTAAGTTTATTTAATTTTGAGAGAGAGAAAGAGAGAGAGTAGGGGAGGGGCAGAGAGAGAGGGAAAGAGAGAGCAGGCTCCATACTGTCAGGGCAGAGCCTGACATGGGGCTTGAACTCCAGCACCATGAGATCATGACCTGAGCTGAAATCAAGAGTCAGATGCTTAACCGACTGAGCCACCCATGGGTCCCAAGTCTAACTTTTTTTAAAGGCACCTTTACAATGCATTCTACAACTCCCTTCACAAGTGCTCTACTGGTTTTTCCAGAATTAAACAGAATTTTCGTTATTTTCTTGTATGTACTCCGGTTATTATCCTCCTTCCCATAGACTGCGTGTTTTGGAGAAGAAGAACACTGATTTCTACTTTTTAGAAGTTCTGAAAGGTCCTCTGCACACAGTAGGAACTCACAAAATGCTGGAGATTGTGGGGCGCCCAGGAGGCTCAGTCGGCTAAGTGTCAGACTTCAGCTCAGGTCATGTTCTCACTGTTTGTGAGTTCGAGCCCCACTCCGGCTCTGTGCTGACAGCTCAGAGCCTGGAGCCTGTTTGGATTCTGTGTCTCCCTCTCTTCCTGCTCCTCCCCTGATCATGCTCTGTCTCTCTCAAAAATATATAAGAATTTTTTTTTTTTAATGTTGGAGATTGTGAGGACAGTCACGGCCACATCATGGCAGGAACCCTCTGCCCTGATACTCTGTGACACCCTCAGACACGCCAAGATTGCAGGCACCACGGACAGACTGAGTCACACAGATGACGAGGTCACATGGCAACAGAGACCCTTCTGCCTGGAGTCCCAGGGTCTGGCCTGGAAGTGGTGAGTGTGTGTGACTCCCCACAGCATCCCTGCTCCTGTGGGAACTTCAGCCAGCCATGGCCGAAGAGGACAGCAGTTTCTGGAACCTCCCACGTGAAACGGAGCACCTGCAGCAACAGCCTTACTACTGACCAGAGTGGCTGCAGCCACCGTCTGTGCTTGAACCAGGAGCCCCTGGCTGGGCTAGCGAGGCCCTGACCTGAGGCTCTGGGAAGCTCCTGAGATCGCAGCAAGGGAGCTGAGCGCACCTGGCACCCCCAGACGTACACTAGGGACCTTGCCCCAGGACAAATAGCAAACTTATTTACTTACTTACTTACATAACTGCAATTTTTTCTAAAGCATTTCCTCGAGCAAAGGATATTCACAGCACATTTACTGTCATGGGAACATGCGGGGGGCTGGGGACCGATGTGTGAGGGCAGGATACCACCGGTGAAGTATTTGGACACCCGGAAGGGTCCTTTACATCCTGGAACCGCAGCTAGGGTGTTGGGAGAGGTGGGCAAGGGTGGGCAAGGGAGGGGTGGGGAAGGGAGGGGCGGAGAGGAAGAAGCGGAGCTGGATAGCCACTAGGGGGCGCCGGGGAAGCAGGACACCTCACATTCGGGCGACACATTTTCCTCAATGGCCAGAGGTGGGGAAGCTTCTACAGAGACCACAGCACGTGGCCGGTGGGGACGGAGGGGGACCAGACCCGCCCCCGCCAGTCTCGTGCGTTGGGCATTTCCTGGCTTCTAGGGAAGATCCGTCCCCACGGGGGAGCAGCTCGCCCACAGGGACGTGTCCCTTTCAGTACAATTCTCAGCCGGGCCTCCGCCCCTGAGCCAGCTCCGTGTCCTGGCCGTGGCCCCGAGGGGACTGGGTGGGCGTGAGGAAGGAGAGGGGACGCCCCGTTTCCCCCTACAATGGGCCCGTTGTCTCCCTTACAGGCAGCGGGAGACCGTGTGTGGTCAGGAACCGCCTCGTTTTCCAGGTGAGTGGGTGTCCAGGAAGCGCCCAGAAGTGGCCTCCAGCGGGGGGGAGTCCCTTACTGGGAAAACAGCAAAAAGAATTCATTGAGCAAGACCGCAGAGACGTTTTGCCCAGGACCTGGCGGCGTGTCTTTTTCCGATGCTGCCTCGGTGTCTGTCACTGGCAAGGCGACCCACTGCAAAGGCCAAGGAAAGGGTTCCTGGCCCTCAAAGGGCCCTTTGGACAACAGGGCATGGTTGGGAAGGGCACTTGGAAGGGCCAGTGGAAACAATCCCTTTTTAAATCCTCAAGTCCACCACCCGCATTCCGGATCAGCAGAACCCATGGCCTTCTTTTTTTTTTTCTTTTAAAGTTTTGATTTTTAAGTCATCTCTATACCCAACATGGGGCTCAAACTCACAACCCCACAACCCCAAGATCCAGAATCGCATGCTTCACCAATGGAGCCAGACCGGCACCCTCCTCCATTGCCTTAAAAAAAAAATTTTTTTTTAATGTTTATTTTTGAGAGAGAAAGAGACACAGGGTGTGAGTGGGGGAAGGGCAGACACACACACACACACACACACACACACACACACACACACACACACACAATTCAAAGCAGGCTCCAGGTTCTGAGCTGTCAGCACAGAGCCCGACACAGGGCTCGAACCCATGAACTAGGAGATCATGACCTGAGCCGAAGTCCAAAGTTTAATTGACTGAGCCACCCAGGCTCCCCTTCTTGATAAATGAAAAGCTACGGAGCCTCTGCTAGGTCACCCCAAAAAGAAACCCTGTACCCACACACTCTATTCTTCCCTCCCTTCAGCTCCTGGAAACTATTAATCTATTTTCTGTTTCTATGGATTTCTGATCCTGGACATTTCGTACAAATGGAACCATACTGTATGAGGCCTTTGGGGGCTGGCTTCTTTCATCTAATATATTTTCAAGGCTTGCCCGTGTTGTAGCACATATTATTACTTGATTTCTTTTCATTGGCGGATAGTATTCCATTGTGTGGATATACTACTTTGTTTATTCATTCATTAGTCAATGCACATCTGTGTTGTTTCCATTTTTTGGCTATTATGAATAATGCCGTTGTGAACATTAGTATGTACATTTTTGTATTAACATATGTTTTCATTTCTCTTGGGTATGTATTTAGGAGTAGATTTGCTGGATCATATAATAACCCTATGCTTAAGCTTATGGGGAACTTCCAGATGGTTTTTCAAAGTGGCTGCGTGCTAGGAGCTGAACTTCATCACCCACCTGATGGCACAGCCCAGGGGGTCAGCAAGAGAGGACCGTATAGTGGTTCTCTGGAAGCGAAGCTACTGATGTCTCCTCTGTTATTCTTTTTTTTTTTTAATGTTTTATTTATTTCTAGGAGAGAGAGAGCGTGAGCAGGGAGGTCAGGAGAAGAGGGAATCACAGCTCCAGGCTCTGAGCTGGCAGTCAGCACAGAGCCCAATGCGGGGCTCGAACCCACGAACCGCAAGATCATGACCTAAGCGAAAGTCGGACGCTTAACCGACTAAGCCACCCAGGCGCCCCTCTTCTGTTATTCAATCAGCTGATTTTTGTTACTGGACATTTCCCTATGACTTGGCAGTTAGTTGATCATTAAAGGCACTTTAAAGAAAACATGTCCCGGGCGCCTGGGTGGCTTAGTCGGTTAAGCGTCCGACTTTCGCTAGGTCATGATCTTGCGGTTCGTGGGTTCGAGCCCCGCATTGGGCTCTGTGCTGACTGCCAGCTCAGAGCCTGGAGCCTGTTTCAGTCTGTGACTCCCTCTCTGACCCTCCCCTGCTCACGCTGTCCTCTCTCTCTCTCTCTCTCCTAGAAATAAATAAAACATTTAAAAAAAAAAAAAAAGAAAACATGTCCCTATAAAAGGTTACAGAAAGGGTAGATAGTAAGAAAGCCGTCACACTTTAATTTCTCTAAAGAATAGGCTCTACCTATCTCAGCTATAACAAATGAAACTAGCAATATAGAAAACAGAATTAGCCCTTTGGCTTGTTAGGCATAGATAGAGTAAGATTAAAGATTAAATCTAAAAAGTAAAAGAGCAGAAACACAAGGAAATAACCAGAAAGCTTCCTCATGGATGAATTCCTTGGAAGCATTCTAAGAATAAGAACAAAAGCTTGACGCAAACATATAGGAAGTAGAAAGCATATATAAGCTTACGGAAGAATCAATAAACTGTCCGGACTGCTTCACTTGAGCTGTGTCCATTCCTTCATGCCAACGCCATCCATCCTTCAGGGACCCCTGGACCGGGACTCCAGCAGCTGCACCATTTTATTTCCCCACATTCAATGTCTGAGAGTTCCAATGACTTTACATCCTGACACTTTTTATTGTCCGTCCTTGTGGTTACAGCTGTCCTAGTTGATGTGAAGTGGTATCCACTGCAGTTGTGATTTGCAGTTCTCCAATGACTGAAGATGTTGAACATCTTTTCACGTGCCTGTTGGCCATTTGGATGTCTTCTTTGGAGAAATATCAACGGATTCAAATCCTTTTCCCTTAAAAATTTTTTTAATGTTTTATTTATTTCTGAGAGAGAGAGAGAGACAGCATGAGCAGGGGAGGGTCAGAGAGAGAGGAGACACAGAATCTGAAGCAGCTCCAGGCTCTGAGCCAGCTGTCAGCACAGAGCCCGATGCGGGGCTCGAACTCACAAACCAACCCGCGAACCATGAGATCATGACCTGAGCCAAAGTCGGATGCTTAACCGACTGAGACACCCAGGCACCCCAAATCCTTTTCCCTTTTCCCAGTTGGGTTGTCTTCTTGTTGTTGCGTTACAAGAGTTCTTTATATTCTGGAGCACCTGGGCAGCTCAGTTATTTTTGAGAGAGAGAAAGAGCACAGTCAGGGGGAGGGGCAGAGAGAGAGAGAGAGGGAGACACAGAATCTGAAGCAGGCTCCAGGCTCCGAGCTGTCAGCACAGAGCCTGACGCGGGGCTCGAACCCATGAACCGAGTGATCATGACCTGAACCAAAGTTGGACGCTTAACCAACTGAGCCACCCAGGCGCCCTGAGCATTTGACCCTTGATCTCAGCTCAGGTCTTGATCTCAGGGTTGTGAGTTCAAGCCCTCCATTGGACTCCACTACAGATATGGAGCCTACTTTAAAAAAAAAAAAAAAAAGAGTTCTTTATACTCTGGATATTAGATTCCTTATCAGTCATGTGATTTGCAAGTATTTCCCCCCATTCAGTGAGTTTTTTCACTTTAAAAAATACTTTATTTTTAATTAATTTCCACACTAAATGTGGGGCTCAAACTCACAACCTCGAGATCAAGAGTCACATGCTTCATTGACTGAGCCCGCCAGGTGCCCCTTAGTTTTTTGTTAGTGTCTTGAAGTACAAAAGTTTCTGGTTTTGATAAAGTCCAATTTCTGTTTTTTTATTTTGTTGATTATGCTTTGTCATACATAAGAAATCATTGTTTAATCCAAGTTCACAAAAATTTAGTACTGTTTTCTTCTAAGAGTTTTATGAATTTAGCTCTTCTATGTAGATTTTGATCCATTTTTAGTTAATTTTAAGCTTATTTATTTTGAGAAAGAGAGAGCATAAGCTCAAGCAGTGGAGGGGCAGAGAGAGAAGGAAGAGAATGTCAAGCAGGCTCTGCTGTCAGTGCAGAGCCTGATGTGGGGCTCAAACTCACAAACTGTGAGATCATGACCTGATTCAAAATCAAGAGTCAGATGCCCAACTGACTGGGCCACCCAGACGTCCCATGGATGTCCCCGGCCCCCCCCCCTTTTTTTTTTATGCGTGAATAATATCCCATTGTGTATATACAATACATCTTTATCCATTCATCCATTGATAAACTTTTAGGTTGTTTCCAGGCCTTGGCTATCATGAATAATGGTGCAATGAACATGGGGGTGCAGGGATCTCTTTGAGCTAATGATTTCATTTCCTTTGGATAAATACTCAGAAATGGAATTGTTGGATCATAGGGTAGCTCTATCTGAAATTTTTTGAGGCTCCTCCAATTTCCTGGGGGTGTTTCACAGTGGCTGCACCGATTTACCTTCACATCAGTAGTGCACTGGTATTTCCTCCTTATAAAGTACAAACCCTGTCGAGTTAGAGTCCTACCCTTATAACCTCATTCAACCATAACTACTTCCTTAGAGGCCCCATCTCCAAGCTCTACTAAGGGCCGAAGCTTCAACGTATGAATTTTGGGAGTCGCTAACATTCAGTCCTTAATACCACCTCTTTCTTTTTACTTTTGTAATGTGGCTATTAGGATACTGAAAATTACCTACACTGTTTGCATTTTATTTCTACTGGCAACACCAGTCTAGATGTTGGGGTTTATTTATTTATTTATTTTATTTTATTTTATTTTTAATGTTTTATTCACTTCTAGGAGAGAGAGAGAGACAGCGTGAGCAGGGGAGGGTCAGAGAGAGAGGGAGTCACAGACTGAAACAGGCTCCAGGCTCTGAGCTGGCAGTCAGCACAGAGCCCGACGCGGGGCCCGAACCCACGAACTGCGAAATCATGACCTAAGCGAAAGTCGGACGCTTAACCGACTAAGCCACCCAGGCGCCCCAGGGTTTTTTTATTTAAAACAATTTTTTAAATTTACATCCAAGTTAGGTAGCATATGGTGCAACAACGATTTCAGGAGTAGATGCCTTAATGCCCCTTTGCCCACGTAGCCCATCCCCCCTCCCGCAACCTCTCCAGCCACCCTCTGTTCTCCGTATTTAAGAGTCTCTTATGTTTTTGTCCCCTTCCCTGTTTTTATATTATTTTTGCTTCCCTTCCCTTGTGTTTATCTGTTTTGTATCTCAAGTCCTCATATGAGTGAAGTCATATGGTATTTGTCTTTCTGACTAATTTCGCTTAGCACAATACCCTCCAGTTCCATCCGCATAGTTGCAAATGACAAGATTTCATTCTTTTTGATTGCCGAGTAATACTCCATTGTATAGATACCACAGCTTCTTTATCTGTTCATCCGTCGATGGACGTTTGGGCTCTTTCTGTATTTTGGCCACTGTCGATAGCGCTGCTATAAACATTGGGGGGCGTGTGTCCCTTTGAGACAGCACACCTGTGTCCCTTGGATAAATACCTAGTAGTGTAATTGCTGAGTTGTAGGGTAGTCCTATTTTTAATTTTTTTGAGGAATCTCCATACTGTTTTCCTAGACATTGTCTTTAAAAACTGAGAACCAGGGGCGCCTGGTGGCTCAGTCGGTTAAGCACTTGACTCTTCATCTCCGCTCAGGTCGTGATCTCACAGTTTTTGAGTCGGACCCTGCGTCGGGCTCTGTGCTGATGGCACGGAGGCTCCTTGGGATTCTGCCTCGTCCCTCTGCCCTTCCCCAGCTTGTCCTCTGTCTCTCTCAAAATAAATAAATAAACTTAAAAAAAAAGGGAATCCATTAGAGTGGGTTGAATGGCGGTCCTTCCCCCTAAATATATTCATGTCTGAAACCTGTAAATGTGACCTTATTTGGAAAAAGGGTCTTTAGAGATATAATTAAGCTAAGGAGCTTGAGATGAGCTCATCCTGGAATTTCTGGGCAAGACCTATTTTTTTTTTTAAATATTTTTATTTATTTCTAGGAGAGAGAGAGAGAGACAGCGTGAGCAGGGGAGGGTCAGAGAGAGAGGGAGTCACAGACCGAAAGAGGCTCCAGGCTCTGAGCTGGCAGTCAGCACAGAGCCCGACGCGGGGCTCGAACCCACAACCGCGAGATCATGACCTAAGCGAAAGTCGGACGCTTAACCGACTAAGCCACCCAGGCGCCCCAGGGTGAGCCCTATTTCTAATGATAAGTGTCCTTATAAGGACCCATGGAGCAGACAAGGAAGAGGGGAGACAGCAATATGGCCATGGAGGCAGGGAGCAGAGACACACAGCCACAAGCCAACCAACATCTGAAGGCACCAGAAGCCGGAAGAGGCAAAGAAAGTCGAGTCTTCGGAGGAAGCCTGACCTTGCCAACACCTTGAGTTCAGATCTCTGGCCTCCAGGACTGTGAGAGGAGAAAGTTCTGTTGTCTCAAGCCAACAAGGTTATGGCGATTTTGTTATAGGAAATAAATGCCTTTTATAATTTTAGGACAGAGACTTGTTATTGGATCCCTAAAGGAGTAAATGTAATTCTATGCACTACACTTGCGTCGCGTCAAAGAGACGTTCTAAGAATCAAGATTGAATGCACTCTTGTTTATTATGCTCTGTCTAGTTCTCAGTGTTAGCTTGTGTCAGACTGGTCATTGCTTTTGCGTGGAGGGGCTCCACAGGGAGGAGCCGGGAGGGAATTTTCTGGGGTGACAGAAACGTTCTTCATGGTGATGGTGGTGTAAATGAGTGATGTTAAATAAATGTTTGCATTCGTCAAACTAAGTTGTCCTCTGAAGGTCTGAGCATTTTCCCTTAGGTACGTTATATCTTATTTATTTTTTTTAATACTTTTTTTTTTTTTTGAGAGACAGAGCATGAACAGAGGAGGGGCAGAGAGAGAATGACACAGAATCCGAAGGAAGCTCCAGGCTCTGAGTTGTCAGCACAGATCTTGACGCAGGGCTCGAACTCGTGAACTGCGAGATTTAAAAAGTAAAAAGTCTGGGGCAGCTGGTTAGCTCAGTTGGAGAAGCATGCAGCTCTTGATTTCAGGGTTGTGAGTTCAGGCCCGATGTTGAGCATAGATGTTACTTAAATAAACTAAGAAAAAAAAAAGAGGAGCACCTGAGTGGCTCAGTCAGTTAAGTATCCGACTCTTGATTTTGGCTCGGGTTATCACCTGATGGTTTGGGGAAATCGAGCCCTGAATGTCGGGCTCTGTGTTGAGGTCGAGGAGTCTGCTTGGAATTTTCAGTCTCTCTCTTTTTCTCTACCCCTCCCTCCGCCCCCTCCCAGGTTTCCTGTGCATGTGCATGCTCTCTCTCTCAAAACGAATAAACTTAAAAAAAAGAAAAAGAAAAAAAAGTATCTTGCTTCATATGTGAGTCCTACTTTCTTATGTTTTTCCTAGAGTTTTTCTTTCATTGGCCCCCCTTTTTTTTAATGAGATGGACATGAAGATCATACTCTGATTAATACTATCTGTTGATTTGAATTCACTTTTTCCCTGAAACCATTCTTCGTGTCACTCCTTGACTTCGTACTCCAGCTAAAGCGCTAATTTACAGGAGAGCTGCCATTCTGGGATCCCCCCTGCCCGTTATGTTCCTCAGTTGACCTCAGTTTCCTTCTCCTGAATCCTCTTTTCATTTTGCGACAGTATGTCCCTGGATTCCCCAACCCACCCCCCCTCAGATAAAGCATGTGGGAAGTCAGTGTTGGGTTCATCTACATCTGAAAAATTTTTTATTTGATCTTTTGCCTGGGCATACAACGACGGGGTCGAAACAACATTTCCTGAGACCCTGGACAGCACTGTTTCAATTATATTCTAGAATCCAGTATATTGCGGATGAGAAGTTTGAGGCTGGTTGGATATTTATTTTGCAGGTGACCTGATTTTCTCTCTCCGGAAACTTTCAGCATGTTTTTCACTGTCCTTCGAGAGCTATAATATCGTCAGGCTGTGTCTAGGGGCTTTACCGGGTTTGGGTTTTGTTTCAGTCTGAAGACTCAGGCCTTTCTTCAGCTTATAGATATTTTCTTCTATTATTTCCATTCTCTCTTTCCTTCCTTCCTTTCTCCTCTTTCTCTGGAGCTGCCACGTGGGCTGCCGCTCCTGTCCCTTAGTTTTTCTCTTTCTGGGCACCTCTTAATTTGCTGGTCCTCTCCGTGTCCTGAACGTCCCCAGCAGCCAGCCCCAAGGCCTCCTGTCACTCACCACTTCTTCTCTGGTCCTTCACATCCGCTCCCACAGCTGTGCCTCTCCCTCTGCTGTGCTTTATGTCCAAATGCACCTTCTGCACAACCCTCCTGAGCTTCAGACCCGGATTTCCTTGCACCTGCTCAGTTTACACAGGTGTCTCACAGTTAGCCTAAAATCTTTTTTTTAATGTTTTTTATTTTATTTTTTTTAAAAGTTTATTTAGTTAGAGAGAAAGAGTGCGTGAGCAGGGCAGGCGCAGAGGGGGGGGGGGAGAGAGAGAGAGAGAGAGAGAGAGAGAGAGAGAGAGAGAGAATGCCAAGGAGGCTCCACAGGGTCAGCGCAGAGCCCCACTCAGGGCTCGAACTCATGAACAAGGAGATCATGCCCTGAGCCGAGATCAAGAGTTGGATGCTTACCTTGGATAACTTAAAACCTTAACCACAATCGGGGCACCTGGCTGGCTCAGCCGGAAGAGAGGAGATTTTTGATCTTGAGGTTGTGAGTTGGAGCCCAACTTTGGGCATAGAGATCACTCTCAATCAATAAGTTAAAAAAGAAACAAAAATCTTAACTGCAATCACTTCCTCCCACCTGTAAAGAAAAAAACTCTTGTGCGTCTACTATTAACTGCAGACACTTTCGGTCACCCAATCTGTAAGTGTGTGTTGGGGGTGAAGGGTCCCCACACTGAACAGTTCTGTGACGCCTGCTGGATACCCCACAATTAGCTCAGGTCTGACACAGTCTACCTGGAAATGGCATCAGATCCCCTGGGGTTGGGGACTCAGTCCTAAGACACTGCCCCCTCCTCAAACACCAATCGCCAGTCACAGGTCCAGATTGGCACCCATGACTCTGACCCATCCGTTTAAATCAGAGGTTCCCATGACCCCTTCCTCAAGGAACCCCTCCCTCACAACCTCTTGCTGGTATGGCTAGAACTCAGGGAAACAGTTTACTTGCTAGATCACCCATCTATGACAAAGGATAAAGGAAGAGCCAGCTGAAGAGAGGCACAGGCGAGGAGCAGAAGGACTCTGAGCACGTGGGCGTCTGTCCCTGTGGAGTTTGGCGCTTACCCTCCTGTCGCATGGATACTGTTCTGCCGAGAGACACAGAGACCACCCGAGACCGCTGAAGCCGAATTAAGGGAGTCTTTATTACCAGCCAGGACCGCACAGAGTTAACACAGGACTCTAAATGTGCAGCCCCAAGTCCAAGGACTTCGGGCTTTTTATAATGAGCAAGTAGGCAAGTGGATGGTAGAGAAGCAGAATTGCGCCGTTATGGTAAAAAGGCTACGAAGTGATAAAGAGAGCAGCCCTTATCCGGGTGCGTAAGACAACTTTTGTCATCCTGAAGGCAAGGTTTAGGGTCATAGGGGCGTCTCCAAGGAATGGTTATTCCCTCCAGGACAGAGCATGACAGCCGTGTCATAAATAACCATCAACAGGGACCATTAACCCTTATCTTTTTCCTTGTTTGTTTTTACCCTTGCATCTGAGGGTAGGCATGTAGCCCCCCAAGTGCAGACCCAGAAGGTAAACTCTGAGTCAAGATGAAAGGGCTGAGGCTAAATTCACGTGCAACAGATATGGGTCACCAACCCACCCTTCTGTAAGGTTTCTGTGGACGCTTCGTTGCAGAGTCACACTTGATTGGATCGTTGGCCGTGGGCGACTCAGCTCAGTCACCACCTGGTCTCCCTTTCCAGACGAGGCAAAGTGGGGCTGAAAGTTTGGAACCTAAATCTCAAGGGTTGGCTTCCAGCCTCCACATCCCTGGGGGCTTTCCATAAGTCACCCATTAACAAGCTTGTGTGATGCA